>PVJA010020488.1:0-29887 GCA_004027025.1 Myocastor coypus | reverse complement strand
ATCCAACACTGATCTGGAAAGATCCACTTACTGATAGTATTATTCACTCATTAATTCAAGAAAAATGTATTTAATTCCTGGAAATACAATGATAAAGAGTTGCTAGAGTGAAGCTACCCCCAACCCCATATTTACCAGTAATATTTTCTATTCCACTGGATCATTTCCAATGCCCAACAAACTGCAGTCTCATATTTTAAAAACCTACTGAGCATACAACTCTCCTTCAATTGCCATCCCTCATTGCTATTCCTTATGTACAGTGAAAATTTTATTCCAGTCAGGCTTTTTATTCTATCATTTTTCTAAAAGAGCTACTAAGGTCATAAAGAACTTCAACATTGCTAATCAATGTTATGTCTCAGTTTCTTTCTATTTCATCAGGAGCTTTTGATCCAGTCACTTGGTCATGTAGGCACTGATGATGTAGGTTTTGCAATGTTCAAATACTTTGCCACTGAGTAATATCCCCAGCACAGTATCTTTTTTTTTTTTTTTTTTTTTTTTTTAAGTGCAGGGTCTATAGGGCCTCACTACACAGATCAGACTCATAGTGATCCTCTCGTTTTCAGCCTCCAAAGGCTGGGATTGCAGGTGTGTGCCACCATGCCCAGTCTCAGTCACCACATCAGTGCGCCCCAGGGGCGGGGCCAGCACAGCATACCAGACTGAACCCCGGTCCCTGTACCTGCCTAAGCAAATGCTTTTAACCTGCTAATACAGCATCATTCTGTATACAGCCACCTTACTTGGTACTGTGGTATCTAAACATCAATGTCCCTCAGTTTTTCTTCTATATTACTGGCACTTTCTTTTCTGCTAGTTCCTCTTCATCCTGCTAGCCTTTAAGCATGTGCTGTACCCCTAAACTTAAAGAGTTGAGAGTTCTGTACACTCACTGCCCCAGTATTTCCATCTGGTCTCCAAGAATTAAACATCATTTATGTGCTAATGCAAAATTCCTGTCTCTATCCTGCACATTTCACCAGCATTCCTATTTCCACATTCACTTCCTCATCATCTCCACTTGAGTGTCTACTAGCTGACTCAACTTAAAAATCAAACTGACCTTTCAATGCAAACCACTTATTTACCAGTAACAGAAGACAAATTCATTCTGCCTGGCTGCTCACACCAAAAAACTTTATGAGGCCTTATTCCATTTATCAATATATATTCCCTACTCTATCTTCAAAATATATCTGTAATCTGGCCACCTCACATCACAGCCATCTCTTCCCTAGATTACTACAATGGCCTTTGTGGTGATATCATAAAATGTCCGAGATTCGTGAAATCATTTAAAAGTTATGAAATTACATATCATGAGAATATTCCAAACTTAACAAGCCCTTTCTGACAATTTTGTATTATGCTAATAAGGTGGCAGAATAGGTAATTATCAAAATAACCGAGTGATAAAAGGGCTACATTATTCAACCCCACTCATTATTCTTTGACTCAAGGAAAGAGGTTAGACTAGCCTCTATAAAAATTCTTGAAAGTATAAAAACAATTAAGATATGTTATCTACATGTAACAAATTCCCACAATAAATGTAATCACTTTATTTGCAAACATTTACTAATAGAAATAAAAGCTTTATAAATGAATTTGTATTAAAAAAAAAAAAAAAACCCTTGTACTTTAAGGTTGGTTAGCTTCTACCTGCTGGTGTAGATGGCATATTCCAACACCTTGGGACTCTCCCAAACCTTGTCCTAGGTACTAGGTATATCTTCCCAAAACCTTGTCATACGTTTATCCTAGGTATATCCTCCCAAAACCCTGCAATATCCCTTATAATAGAAAGACAAAGGAAGAAAAATTACTTCCCAGTGCTGTATGAGCCATTTTTACAAACTATTAAGCCCAAACAGGGTGAAGCAAGAAGAAACTCAGGAGACCCAGACTTGTTATAAGCATTTTAAGTAGAAGTAGACTGGTGGACTTTACTTGGGGGTTCTGGTACTGATTCCTGATAGTGTTAAAATTAAAGTGTATTACTGGACAAACAGCTCAGAATTAAGGTGATTTTTAAAAAATAATCACATGGGGGCTGGGGAGATAGCTCCATGGCTCAAGTGCCTGCCTGGCAAGTGCAAGGTCATGAGTTCAAACCCCAGTCCTGAAAAGAAAAAAAAAAAAAAGGTCATGAGTTCAAACCCCAGTCCTGAAAAGAAAAAAAAAAAAAAATCACACATGGTGCTAGAAGTATTCTGTAAGTATAGGAAAATATTGTTTATTGTTCCTACTGTCTTGCAGTTTTACCCTGAATCCCAAACATCTAGTTTCACCTTTTTTTTCCTTAAAGCACAGTTCTTTTTTAAAACCAAAGTAGTAACACCACTTCTCTCTTACAGGCTCAAAATTCTCCAAAGGTGAACTGGAAAAAACCTAAAAAGAATCAAAAGAACTTAATGTTGTTTTGATTTGGTCTCCTGTAACTTTCTTCCTTCCTCATTTATTTTTATTTATTTATTTATTTATTTATTTATTTATTTATTTATTTATTTTTTGCTTTAAACAATTTATTTAACTGAAATGGACTTACATTTGTTTCTGAAGTGACTTCCATTTATTTGGATACATCTTTTCCCAATGGTGATTTACAAGATCTTCAAGCCAATATAAATATTTTATAAATATTTGGGTATACACCTGTACAATACTTCAGCAATACTTTTCAGCAAGAAAACGCTGAAGAGTAAGGACCAGACACAATTACTCACTACAGTGAAAATCTGCTGAGATATGTTTGTGGTAAGAAGGCACCACATACCTCTTCAACTAAGAAAATCACCCTTACCTCACAGGGCAATTTTATTTTTATACAAGACCTAGAACACTTAAGCTGCCAATTTGGTGGTGAATGGCAGAACTACATCCCAGTTTATGCCATAAATTTATAGGGAATAGGTTCCAACAACTCAGGTTCCTTCCCATTGGTCCTCACAAAGTGCGCTTCTCTGGGAGGGGCAGGCTGGCGCTTCAGTTGAACCCAAATACCTCTCTCTTTGGCTTCTTTCTTTTTCTGATCATTTTCCTTGACACGTTTCAGGAAGCTATCACAACTTTTGGAATGTTTAATATGCTCAATACGGACATTAATCCTCTTGGCAAGTATCCTGCCCTTAACTTGCTTGTTTACAACAATGCCAACAGCATGCTGGGTAACATTGTAGACTCTTCCTTTTTTGCCATGGTAACATATGTGAGGCATTCCTTTTTGCACAGTACCCATTGCCTTGATGTCTACAATGTCACCCTTTTTGTAGATTTGCATGTATGTGGCCAAAGGAACCACCCCATGTTTTCTAAAGGGCCTGGAGAACATATAATGGGTTCCCCTCCTCTTGCCCTTTGTGTTAGTCATTTTGACAAATTACTGGAAGATGGCAGTTCCAGCTGAAAGCTTCCTTGCTCATTTAAATGGACAGCTACACTGGCATTCCTCCCAATGACATAACTATACCAAGAACTGTTTCCCTAGATGCTACATTTTTACAAAATGTACGAAACGAGAAGCCATAATCCCAGCTCTTTGGAGGCTGATCCAGGAGGACTGCCACAAATCTGAGACTAGCCTCAGCTATAGAGTTCAAGGCCAACCTAAACTACATAGCAAAACTCTCTCACAAACAGGGATACAGAGGAATGGAGAGACCAACAAATGAAATAGAAGGATTTAAGGGTACACTGGCTCAGCAAATTCAACTCTAAAAACTGAGCTCTGAACAAAGAAAAGTTTTAAACATGTGGTCAAAGGCATCAGTTAACCTAGCAGTGCAAAACCAGTGGGTGGGCAAGCATGTGTCCAGAAGTAGGACAAAGACAGCTACACAAATAGTGATGCTTTTTTAACTCTGCATATGTTGGTGAAAAAACCAGGATCTTGTTGAAGCAAGAGGTCATAAAACCTTACCTACAGGAACAAAGTCTCAAATTATTTGTAACAGAACGAGGAACAGCAGGTACAGGGAAGGTGAAGTCTCAGGAGGAAAGTGCTTAAAGTTGGGGAAACTTGCTTTCCTGTTAACTTTTGCTTCAACACTGATAGCATCCTCATTTACTTCAGGTCTTTGCTTAAATGTCTCCTTAATGGAAAACCCATCCCTAGTCAACCAATCTAAACATTCTTCTTGATCATTTCATCTTGTAGATGTTTATTCCACAGTACTTATGTAACATATGCTCTGTGTTTCTGTACTTTTCACCCAATAGACTATAAACTCTGTTCCCTGAAATACCCATGGCACTAAGCAGAGTTCAGCACACAGTAGGGTTTCAGAAGGTATGTATCTGTATAATGCATAGATGTATAGACTAAAAGGAAGGATAAAGCTGCCACCAGAAAAAGGCAATATCTACAAGTATGGATTTCCATATTTTTAAAAATATTTATATTATGTATTTAAAGCAGTCAAAATTTTTCATAGAAATCTGATTAATTTGTTTCACTCTTAACAGATGTTTTATAAGCTAGAATATTTATACAACATGGAAGAAAAATCTTTTATGCCTTTTTCAAAGTATAACATGTTGAGTTTATTCAATCCAGGATGGTACTTTTCCAAAGAATTCAAAATTAGACATGCAGACATATTCTAACATTATTATTTAGGGGGTTGGGCACTTGGTTAACATTTACAAGGCCCTGGGTTCAAAGCATCCTAAAAAGTAAAGTTATACAGTTGTATACAATTTATATGTGGCTGGTAGCCAAAATAGCTCAGGTCTAAGTTCACTTAGTTAAAAAAGACAATAAAATTAATACTTATTAATTTTCTAAATCTGTATAAAGCACACAAAAAAAGCAAGGTCAAAAGAAAACACAGTAGTTGTTAGAAACCCTAAGATCAAGCTGACCTCAGAGGGCAAAATCACAGAAGATGAATATTGCAATAGCTTTCACTTAATTACTTTTTAACTGACAATTCTACTACATGTTGGAAATCATGCTAGGTAGACGATTGTGAGCAAAATTAATCTAGTGACTTCCCTTATGAATTACTGTCTGTTGGAAAAGAACAGCCAACTAAGTTAACTCAAAGCAAAAGACTGCTATGAAAAGTGGCAGAAAATGTTTTTGGACCCTATGAAGAAAGGAGAAGGATGTTAAATACTGTTAGGCCAAAAAGAAGAAAAGAGATCCTGTCAAGAAATGTGAAAAAGCTTTCAGAAATTAAAATTTCAAGGATGAAAAGTCAGTTAAAGATCAGCATACACCAAATATGCATTGAGAACATGACACTTTCAAGAGACCAAAAGATGACTGTGACAAGAGATGAAGCTTCAGAAATGGTATGAAGCAGGTCATAAAGGACTTTATTAACTAGGTTACATTTATGAGCTACCTAGCTTCATGTTGCTGTGATCAAATACCTGAGAGTAAGGGAGAGTTAAAAAAGAAAATGTATTTGATTCAAGGTTTCGAAGTTTTCAGTTTACAGCCAGCTACATTGTTTTAAGTCCAAGAAGAGACACAAATACTACAGTAGGAAGGCATGGCAAAGAATGGCTATTCCTCATGGCAGCCAGCAAACAGAGAAAGACAGAGCTCAAGGGAAAAGTGATCAGCGATCACTGATCAGGCCCCAAGAACCTTCCCCTTTAGCTAAAACTCACATCCTGTAACCATAACTGCCCAATAATACCATCAAATTATGTTTTCATGATCCAATCACTTCCCAAAAGCACAACAGCTGGAAATCAAGCCTTTAGCTCATAAGTTTTGGAAAACATTTCACATCCAAGCCCTAACAGTTTAGAAGTCATTTAATAGTAAAAAAAAAAAAAAAAAAAAAAAAAAAAAAAAAAAAAAAAAAAAAAAAAATTCAAAGAAGTTTTTCACTTGAACTGAGTTCAATTAGGATCACTACAACTGCACTGAAAGGAAGCCTAGGCTGGAAGCAGGAGGATATTAAAATGCTACTGCAATCGCTTCTTGGCCTTTTGGCTAAGATCAAGTATAAAATGCTATTGTAATAATCCAAATACAAGATGAAGAGATTGTGGTCCCTGAAAGGAATTAATGGCAATACATTAAAGAAAAGTGGATAAATAAAAGAACAGTAACTATGTGAGTCATATTTACTTGATTCAGGAATTATCTCCACTTGTGGTGAGGTCAGGAGTGAAGAACAATGCTGAAGTCCACATACAGAGATTAGGCTGACTGAAAAATTGGCAGATTTAAGCAAAGAGGTTAGTTTTATTTTGTGGATGGCTTTCTAATCTAATCTCAACATCCTGAGTTTTAGAAATTTAAATATTCAAGTAGAAATGGCCAGTCAAGATTGGCTATTCAGGTGTGTGACTCAGAAGAGAGTCTGATGTCAACATGTAAATAGGAGAATCACCAACAAAACCTCTAGATTTTCTTTCCTGTATGTATTTAGTACAGTGATCCTCCTGTTATCAGCGGCTGAAGTGCTGAGATTACAAGCATGGGCCACCACTCCCAGACTCTGGCTGGCTCAGCATGCCCCGGGATCAGGGCCAGTGCAACATGTGGTGCTGGACATTGAACCCTATCCCTGTGCTTGCCTAAGGAGGCACTTAGTCTGCTGAACTATCCTGTAGGCCCAATAGGTTTTTGTGGACAGGCTGAGATGGGGGGTGGGGGGGACCAGCAGAAGGTACACACAATCCAGAAATTCCTGGTCTATAAGGAAAAGGCCTATTAGGAAAATGCTGAACAGTATTTGGACAGAAAGAGTTGAGGGAAACCAGAAGAGCTGTGTTGCCAAATTCAAGAAGGAAAAAAAAGAGACTTGTAACAAAGGTTATGGTCAACCAAGTAAAATACTATCAATATATGTGGTTAAAATATCCACTGGATTTAGCACTTCTACAACATTCTTCCTATGTTCTGTTCTTCATAAACATGGTAACAAACTGAAAAACTGGAGTTAAATCAGCCACTTCTAACCTCTCCCTCAAGCTGTTCCAGGCTGATGGTCAAACTCAATAAATGACAAGGCCTTGCTCCAAGTCCACATGCTGAAGTGTATCACAAAGCCAGCATCATTGTGATAACTTTGAAAAGTAAAGCAGCAGTATATTCCTTGCTTTCCTGTAGTACTTTGTAGCATTTCTTGACTGATGTATAGTGAGAGCATTAAACTACAGAGTGGTCCAGAAGTCATTTTTATTTCTTACCATTCTAATGACTAGAATACAAAACCTCCTTTACTCCTTTACTTTTTTTTTTTTTGTTTTGTTTTGTTTTCTTTTTTTTTGTGGGACCAGGGTTTAAACTCATGACCTTGCACTTGCCAGGCAGACACTTGTGCCTCGGAGCTATCTCCCCAGCCCCACCTTTACTTTTAAGAATGCTAAAAAATAGTGACTAAGCAGTATAACACAGGGCTTATTTTAGAAAACACATTTATAATAGAAAAGATACACTGAAATTACTTTTGCAAATTGAGGATCACTTTCAAAATAATTTCTTAAAAATCATTTGGCACATAATTTTTTATTTAAACTTCTTAAATGAAGAAGGTGCCTTTGCTTCTGCTATGCTTAACAGGAGAATTTAACAGTCTTACATTGTTCCATCTGAATAACCTAATGGATTTAAGAAAGGAATTTCTGGCTGGGTGCCACAGTATAGGCCCATAATTCTAACATGCAGGAGAATGAGAATGATAGAGAAAATGACAGAAAAACAAAGAAGTAAGTTCGGATGCAAGATTTGTTTCATGGTATGAAATCATCTAACTTCTCTCATATTATCAATAAAATGGAAAGGGACTGCAAAATTGGGTTGAAAAATCTAAACACCATGCACACATAGTAATTACATTACATTATCTCTGAATTGAAATTAGGCACAAGGGTGATCAGTTGTCTCAAGAGCCTGCTTGGACAAACTCAGTCAGGTGCAGGCAACTACGGTTCCACCCACCCTTAAGGCAACCTGAGCCAGGCAAAAAAAAAAAAAAAAATCTTTCTCAAGTTTTAGGGCCTGATGTATAGCTCTGTAGACTAAGTGCTTACTTAGGCAAGCACAGGGGCCAGGGCTTGATCCCTGGCACGGCATACAGCACCAGCCCCACTCCTAGGCTCACTGAGCCAGAACTGGAGTCTAGGCGTGGTGGCACATGCCTATAATCCCAGTACTAGGGAAGTAGAAATCACTATGAGTCTGAACTACATAATGAGACCCTACACACACACACACACACACACACACACACACACACACACACAGACTTGGTGGGGGGAGAAATTAGGGAAAACTTGTAAAACCTCTAGTAACAGCAGAAAAACAAAATTTAAGATTTCCCCATGCTAATCTACATGCAAAATTAGATGGTATATGAATGAACATTTTATATAAGGCTTGTCCATTATTATGTTAGATTCCCACCTGTTTTCTAGGTTTGGGCTGGCCTTTCTCCTTTTCTGATTAACTCTCTAACGTTAGGCAAATGACAAAGAAATAAGATCCAGTCCCTACTGTGAGTAATTTTACATTACAATGTAGGAGACAAATACATAAAGGATTTCTCCTGGTGGTTATTAAATAGGCATTAAATGGAAATTGAGAATTCCTTATGTAAAATGCTTCAGACTTTAGAATATCTACCAGTATATATTGAGAAACCTAATTTAAACACAAAATTCATTTCTCATATATACCTTGTACACATAGCCTGAAGTTGATTTCATGTGTATTTTAAATAATTTTGTACATTATTTAATGGTGTGGATTTTTCTACTTGTGATATGTCATTGTTCAGAAAGTTTGGATTTTGGATTTTTAGGTTAGAAATGCTCAACCTATACTTTATTCTCTCCTTGGTAATGTTGCACTTACTCCTTTCATAGGTATTGCCCTTGCTAAAACTTCAGTTTGAGGTAGACATCTTTTCAAAATTTGAAAATTGTACTGGATTATATGGCATACTTTACATGGAAAAGGCTCATATTACCTACCTCTCCAAGGAAGGTGTTGGGAGGCAATAAATTCACTAAGTAAATTCCATGTTTCATTTTTTTTTTTTTTAATTTTATTTATTTTTCCTTGTTTCAGAACCTCTGTTTGTTTATTCACTTATTTTTATGGCCGGCTCAGCCTGACCCAAGGGCAGGGCTGGCGCAGCATGTGGTGCCAGGGATCGAACCGCGGTCCCTGAAGCCACCCAAGCTTTCCCAAGCAGGCGCTTTAGACCACTGAGCCATCCCGCCGGGCCCGAGTTTTTAAACATTTGGTGATACTTGAAAGCTTTACTATGGCGGCTGTTTTACCAAGATGGCGCTGAAAGCCAAGAAGGAAGCCCCTTTGCACCTAGAACTCTTGAATTTACTAGTCATTGATGCATAACAAATCAATGAAACCATCGAAATAGTGGAAAAATACTTTTTTTAAGGAAGAAACTATGTTTCAATTTTGAAATTTTACTTTGAAAAAAAATTCCCTTTAAGTAGCAAAACAACTTGCATTTATACTTTCTTTTTAATCAAAGACAGTTATCAAGTCATGTTCCTTAAATGCCAATTACACATAAACATTCACAATATGTTCTTATTTAAAAAAAATGCCTTCATCACCTAGAGTTCTATGACATGAAAAGGAACACTAGTCAAAATTTTCTTTTAAAAGAGTGAAACTAGATCCCCTTTAGAAACTTCCACGAGGAAACAGTTGTATCTCTGTCTCCTAAGCCTCGCATAGTACCTGGTACAAAGACATGAATGAATGAATGAATGAATGAATACCACCCCTTCCAAATTTTTTAAAGACCCTGTTCAGCAGGACCAAAAGAAAAAATAAAAATAAAGAAATAATAAATTCTGGATGTGGTGATACATTCCTGCAATGTCAATACTCTTGAGAAGCTTTAGTAAGATTGAGTTTAAGCCCACTCTTGGCAAAGCTGTTAGAAAAGCACCATCTCAAAATAGGAAGGGGGCCCTCAATTAGAAGGAACTAAATTCAAGCCCCACAACCTGGAAAAAAATTCATGGAGATAAAAAAAATTATTTAGCTTGCATCTAACTGCCATCTCTACAGATTATTTCCTTCTTGCAAGTTGAGCTATACTGGTAGCCATGGATCAGATGTATTCCACCCTCCACTCACCCTCCCTCCATGCCTGTGTGAAGGCTAAGGTATTCTGCTGCACTCGTGGTGGGAGGCAGTAGTTGCCCATTCCTCAGGAGGAGGGCAACAGCCATGCAAGAAAACATCATGACACAAATATCAAGAGGACTACATGCCCATTTTTCATACATATTCTCAACTATTCTAAGCACCTCTTTAGTACATCATTCTTTGTGGAAAATTTCTAAAAACTGGAATCACTCGACATAGTTTGTGCATCTGTTCTCTTTCTGTAACTTCAAATTTGTATTACTTAGCAGTGATGTCAAATGCATCCTCCAAAAGAAGTTCTTTATCATATAAAATAACTAACTTTGAAATGGTGTATCTGCTTTCTTGTGACTTATTTTTCTGTTCACAAGATTTTGTCCTATATGGAATACCACTAAAAGAGTTGATGTTGGAAACATTTTTATTTGCTGCTACATTGTCTACTTTTACTGCTACACAATTATTTGTTAGGACCAAACTTCAGAGCATAGCTGAGAGTTTTCAGTAGAAATGAAGTATCATCCACTTTGGAAAATAGTCTCCAGATCACTGTAATTTCTTAGTTTTAAAGGGGCACAACTTGGAGCATTTCTTATCTCATTAAATTGGGAAAAACCATAGCCCATCTTTTGTATGCTTGGAGCAACTTCTGCTTATTGGTTGGCCTTGTTATTTCACTACACTATACATATTGGACTAAAAAAAACAACTTGTATGCAAAAACAATTGGAGCACGGAGAGAAGATATTCTTTATGCACATTTCATAAAGGTTGTGCAGAAAACTATATGGTCAGTCAACTCATTCTATTTATAGCACTTTTCTGAGAATTTCAATATAATGTGACTGCAACTTTTGAAACTAGGAAACCTCTGAGAAATTGTACCTTCTTATCAAAGTATCTGTAATAAAAACACGAGTATTATAATCATTAAAACTAAAAAATGCAACAGGAACTGGAGCACACCCCAAACTAGAATCACAAACCAAATTTTCATCTTTTCAAGGCACTTTTTTAAGAAATCAGAAATCAGAAAAAATATTAATTCTAGTGATAGAGATCCTAGCTATTCAGTCTAACTGTAACTTCAAGAAAGACAGAAAATATTATTTCTATTCGAAATGCACATGGGACACTCTATCAAACTTTTTTTTTTTTTTTTTTTTTTTTTTGTCTTTTTGAGACAGGGTCTCGCTATGCAGTTGAAGCTGGCCTTGAGCTCACTTTTGTAGCCCAGGCTGGTCTCGAACTCGCACCAATCCTCCTGCCTCAGCCTCCCGAGTGCTGGGATTACAAGCGTGAGCCACCACGCCCGGCTCTATCAAACTTTTAATTGTCCCTAACGTTACACTTCTTTTAAACCAAAATACACGAGCAAACTTCATTCACTATATAAGTCGATTTAAACCCAGAAAACTTGCCTTTAAAATCATCCATCCATACTACCTGCCTAGCAAACCTATACACATTGACCTATTTCAAAATGACGCTATCGATTCCTCGACTGCTAAATTCAACCACAATCTAGTAAAATTAATTTCTTAGCAAATACATTTACTTTTCATTTGATTGAGATGATAAAGAAGGTAGACTGTCCTCCCAAAAATTTACGTGAAGAAAATGGTGTAAGCACAGCTTTGAAACCAAGAAAAAAACTTAATGAAAACTGCCCCGCACACAGGACAGAAAAATCACGCACCTGGCCTCGCGGCCTAACACCTGATCGTCAGCGGCAGCGGCTCTCTCTTTATCCCCCCCCCCCCCCCCGGCCAACTCCAGGAGTGGGCGTGATGACAGCTCCGAGCCGGCCGGGGCAGAAGGACTGGCTCCACGGCCCCAGCCCCGCCCGGCCACAGCGGCCCGCACGCGTTCCTCCACTTCCTCGTCTCCGGGCCCCAACTCACCCGCTTCCATCCCTCCGTCCGCTCCAGCCTCTGCGCCGCCCTCCCTTTCGCTTTTCTGTCCACGTCCGACGAGGACAGAGCCCACGACGCCAGTGGACCTCGGCACGCCCCGTCCTCCTGCGATCCCCACTCGCGGTGGCCCCGGTCGCACTAAATCACTCAGCCTTCGGCGAGACGACCGCGGGACGACACCACACGTACTCCCGACCTGGCAGGCACGATGGGACCGGACAGACCAGGACAGGGAGGGCGCCGAAGTACACGTCACCCGCCGGCAGCGGCGCCAAGTCGCCGCGTCATCGCCCGCGTACGTGCACGCGCGCCACTGCCCCGCCCCTCACGCGCGCGGCTTGATCCGGGTTCCCGCCGGGCGCGCGCAAGTTCCGGAGTTTCTCCCTGCCACTGCTTCGGTAGTCCTCGTTCTGTCCCCGCCCGTCCCTGCCAAATACCGGTAGCAAATTCCTGTGAGTGGCGAGGAGCGGAGAGCAGTGGGAAATCGGCATGAGACCGAAGCTGGAGCCCGTGGCCTCTCTCCCCGTGGCCTCTCTCCCCGTGGCCCTAAATTTTATGGAGGCTCAGCGTGATTCATCTAGTCTTCTCTCCACTTAGCACAAGAAACAAACACACCCGCTTCAAATGTTCAGTTGGGAACACGAATACGTTAACAAAAAAACTAACCTGAAAAATTGTGTGGTGTACGAATGTACAATTCTGCCCAATAATTAACTCATGGCACTGGTGTGACGCGTCTTCCAGTCGCCCTTCCTCCTAAGGTGTCCCTATGACTGATAGAATAATTTTATGCAAAAGCAGCGCATAGTGATCCATTTACACCCTTCAATACTGAGACTATATCTAAAGTACTGTGTTTAGCAGCAGATTGAGCACTTTATGAAGACTTCAGTAACGTTAAGATTATTTCAGAGATAAAAATAATGACAGTTTAGGCAAGAACAATGAAGAATTAATCAAATTTGAGGTCCTTCCCCTAGGAAAAAATACTACCTATCTCCAAATACGAATTCAACATCATATCACATTGATTTGTTTCCTGTAATGCAAACTTTAAGAAAACAGATTTCGCAGTCTGAGAAGATCCCATTTCAAGTGTCAGCATAAGCATCAATACTTCGACCACTGGATTCGCCTCCAAGTAGATTACGACACTCTAGGGAATTTATACAGAGGAGCACCAGGATCAAAAGGAAAATTAATTGATTATAACTATTGCCAACCAAGATTCAGTGAGTTTATAGTTCTGGCCTTCAACCACTTCAAAGTTAGATTATGAAACTAGATAAATATCAAAAATAAGTAATGAAGCCACATATGGTAGAAAATATAATACCCCAGATGGAGTTGCTGAGGCAGGGGGATCACAATTTTGAGCTTAGCCTAAACAATTTAGTAACTTTCCAAATGAAATCCTGCCTCAAAATTTAAAAATAAATAAAACAGGCTGGAGATGTTGCTCTATATGAGGCACAGAGCACAGTACTCAGTATAACATCAAAGGAGGCTATAAGAGGCACTTGACAACTCCTGTGAAAGTTGCAGAGTGTTAAGGGACCAAAAAAAAAAAAAAAAAAAAATGAGAGTAGACTGCCTAGAACTGCCCTTATAAGTGGAGTAGCCACTGGTCAAATGTAGCTAGTGATGTAGCTACAAATGTAGCAGGAAATGTGATCTCCAAATTGAAAAAGTGTCAGTACAAAATATTTACCACATTTCAAACTCTTAGTAGGAAGGTAAAGGTAAAATATCCTCATTTTTACATTGACGACAGTTGAAATAGTACTGTGTATATACATTGAGCCAAATAAAATATTAATAAATTAATTGCGTGTGTATTTTCCACTTTTTACTCATAGGAAACAAAAACTACCTAAGTCGTTTGCATCATACTGCATGTCATGATCTGACAGGAATCAATGGCCTCTTTGGAGTTAGAATAATATGTAACTGGAACACATATTTGTAGCTAGAATATTTCAAAATGACTTCTAATAAAGATGACTGGACATAAAACATTAGTGAAACTGAAACTAAAAGAATACCAAAAAAAAATGAAAACTTGTTGCTTAACAGAATAAACAAAATGGAAAACCACAAAGCCAGTCTCACTACAGAAAAAGACAGAGCAGACCCAACTTAACGCAGAGATGAAAAAAGCCTAATTACAACAAACAGAGAAAATACAGAAGGCTATTACTAAATATTCTAAAAATCTGTGCTCCCAAAGTCATTCCTGGAAGCTAGCATTACCCTGGCCCTGACTTTAAAAACAAACAAACTAAAAAAGCAAACAAACGAACCTACAATCCCCTTAATAAGCATAGACCCAAGAGTCCTCAATAAGATTCAGACAAAACACAACAAATCTTCACGAGGCTCATCCATCATGATCAGCTCAGGGATAAAAGGCTTTTTCATCACGCAAACCAATAAATGTAATATATCAAATAAACAGAAACAACAACAAAAATCACATGATCTGCTCACTAGATGCACAGAATGCCTTTGACAAAAATCGAGCTCTCATTCATAATAAAACCCTGAATAAACAGAGAAATAAATAAACAGGGAAGGGCCTTATCTCAATCTCATAAGAACCATTTATGAGAATGGTGAATGTATTAATGGTAGAAACCTGCAAGCTTTTCCTGCAAAATCAGGAACAAGCCAAAATGTCCACTGCCCCTGCAGCTGTTTAATATAGTAGTTGAGATATTAGGTAAAATAATATGAAAGAAGTCAAATTATTTTTGACAAAACATAATATTTTATGTAGAAGATTAAAAAGATTTCTAAAATTAACTAAGCTTATCAAAGTGGGAGAATGTAGAATCAGCACAAAAAAGTTAATAACATTTCTGTACACCAATAATGATCCCAGTGTAAAAGAAGTCAGAAAAATCTCATTATAACAGCATTAAGAAAAATTGAAAATTTACAGGGTGAAGCTAATGAAATAAGTGAAAGATCTCAAAAGGACATCAAAGCAAACACTAGAAAGTAGGAAAATTTGGCTGGGAAGATAGCTTGGTGGCCTAAGTGCCTGCCTGGCAAGCACAAGGACCTGGTTCAATCCAGTTCCACATGCCCTGCCAGCCCCAGAAGACTGGGAGCACTGCACCAGCCTCCAAAACTGGGCCTGGTGGCCTATTTGCAATCTCAGCATAGGGGAGGCTAAAACAGGAGGATCACTATGAGTTCAATCTGTGTAGCAAGACCCTATACCAAATAAATAAATAAATAAATAAATAAATAAATAAATAAATAAACAAATAAATGAAAGAAAGAAAAGAGACAGACACAGACAGACAGACAGACAGACCGACAGACAGACAGACTAAGAAAATGGGGCAGACAAGTTGCCTCAGTGGACAAAGTGCCTGCTTAGGCAAGCACACGGAAATTGGTTTGATCTCTGGCACCATGTGCTACACAGGCCCTGCTCCCTGGGCATGCTGAGCCAGCCACCAAGACTAGATTTGGTGATGCACACCTGTAATCCTAGTGTTGGGGAGGCTGAAAACAGGAGGATCACTATGGCTCCAAACTGTATAGTGAGACCCTGTAAAATGCAAAAAAAGAAGACAATATAGAAAAAATGTACTTTCTTCATATATTGACTAAATCAACACCGTGAAGATGGATATACTCAAAAATTGAAATACAGATTTAATGTAATCCAATCAAAATGAAAACTGTTCCTCACAAAATTAGAGATAACAATCTGAATATCATGCAACCAGAAGAGTTCCAGAATAATGAAAGCAATCCAGGGCAACAAAAATAAAATAAAAAGCAACCTAATCTCAGATTCTGAGTTACATTACAAAGCTACAGTGGTGAAAACAGCATGGTGCTACACACAGACACGACGACCAATAGAACAAAAGAGAGGATGCAAGCCAGCTTTAACACATTCTGTCACCTGATTTTCAACAAACAAGCCAAGATCACATGCTGCAAGGAAATTTGATTAGTGAACGTATTTGGAAAACTAACTGACCACATGCAGAAAATTAATTATAAACCTGTATCTAGACTTGTATCTCGCACTACATACATACAAAACTAAAATCACAGTAGATCAAATACTAAAATAGATTTTTTAAAATAGATTTTTTAAAATAGATTTTAATGATAGAAAAATAAAATACTTTTTAAGACAGACATATACAAGGAATTTTGGTGTTGAACACCAATTGAACAAGAAATAATATCAAGAATCAAACAAAGTGCCTGCTTTGGTAAGTACAGGGAGCAGGGTTTGATCCCAGGTCTTGCATGCCACACTTGCCTGCTCCTGGGGCAGGCTAAGCTGGCCTCAGAGTCCAGCTGTGGTGGTGCACACCTGTAATCCCAGAGCTGGGGAGGCTGAAAACAGGAGGATCACTAGGAGTTCTCTATCTACATAGTGAGACCCTGTACCACACACACACACACACACACACACACACACACACACACACACACACACAATCAACAGATGAGATTATATTAAATTAAAAAGCATGCACACAATAAAAGAAACAACAGAGTGAAAAGACAACCTACAGAATCAGAAAAACGATGTTGTTGGCTGTTCAACAGAAGACTAATATCTAGAATATATCATGAACTAAAATACTAGATCAGCGGTTCTCAACCTGTGGGTTGCGACCCCGGCAGGGGTTGAATGACCAAAACACAGGGGTCTCCTAAAGCCATTCCAAATCATAACTGTAGCAAAATTACAGTTTTGAAGTAGCTACCAAAATTATTTTTCGGTTTGGTGCCACCGCAACATGGGGAACTGTATTGTGGGGGTCTCAGCATTAGAAAGGTTGAGAACGACTGTAAACAAGATCCTCAAAATAAATAAACACAGCCATACTTTTTTGTTCTTTACCTTATCATTGCGTTCAGGTGCAGTGGATCTTCCCCACTCACTTTGCTGGTGGCCTATGTGTCAGTCCTTCACAGAACTTTTCTAATCTGAAGAGGTCATCTTCAAATCCCATTGACACATCACAGTGACAGGTCATACTATACCACTCTTCAACTTGATATATAAGATACATCTTTCTAAAACCATATTTAATATCCAAATACAACAGCAAGTTCATGTATAAGATTAACATGCCACTATTCTAGATACAAGTGGAAATGGACTAATTCACTCTCAGAAGAGAAGGCCAAGTTTATATTTAAGGGACACTTACTCTTCTCTTGACATTCCATAACTAAAATGTTATACTATAGGTTTATGGTTATTATGACACACACAAAAAAAACACCTGGTAGATACAAGTGTACATATGCACAAGCATGTTGACAGAATAGTAAAATCGTTATTGTTTCTGTAATTGGTCATGTCATCATAGGTAATATTTATAACTACCTTCTTCTAATATTCATTTCATTTTCCCACAGCGTTTATCATTTCCTCAGCAAATTCTAGTTCTTTCGTGGCAGCATGATGCACATCTTTATTCCTGAAGGTTCTAGCCATTTGTTACCTTGCCTGGATTGAGTTATTGGAGTTTCCCATTGACCTTAATAACAGGGCATAGTAGTAGTAAGAGGCTCCCTAAGGGATTTTGTGCACTATAAATATATTCTACCTTACCTTAATCGTGGAGTAGCATTCTAATTTCGTCCTTGGTTGTAAAGATCAATCACCCCCATCAGCACCATAAATTCATTTCAAGCTTGTTGACGCAGAGGCATAAGGAGCTTAACTTGGTGTGAGGTGTCTTAGATTCCAATTCAGTGGAATCACTGTACCTGCTGCTGCTAGCCTTTTCCCCTCTAGAACTAAGACTTCTATACCAGCAGAGTAAAATGTTACAGAAATAGGAAGTGAAAATTTTGCTAATGGGCTGCTAAGAGTAACAGTGCATGGTACCATTCCCACATCTACCCCTTTATTCCTGAATCCATGAATCCTGGCTGTGGCAGAAATGACAATGTGTTGAATGCTAATTCAAAGTATTTAGAGCTTGCTGGAGAACCCTGCTACACCCCTACAAGATATTACCATTTAGCTGACACTCTCATTTGAACCTTCAAAAACCCATGCCAGAAGCTTGTGGAAGCTGGGGAAGAAGATAAGATCAATGGAATCCATGAACATGAGCCCATGGCCACAATTCTTTGACCATAAAGTGTATTCTTTGGACAGAAGCAATGGAGTATTGAATACTGTGTTGGTGTCCACAGATCGTAGTTTAGGCAGAAGCATTCCATAGTGTGAGGGCAAGTCCATTACCCAGAACAAGTGTCTTTTCCAACAAGGTTGAAGTTCTATCCTCTCCATGGGTAACAGTTAAATATAATCAACATTCCACCAGGTTATAGACTGTATACCCTGGGGAGTGATGCCATTCTAGGAACTCAGTGTTGATCTCTCATTCCAGAAAACCAGGCATATATCCATAACAACATCTTCATCATCCTTGGTGGGTAGAAATCCATGTCACTGAGCCCGTTCAAAAGTCTATGTCTCTAGAACCATGAAAACTTTATTCATGAGCCCATTGGAGAATGACAGAAATGTGTAAGGGAAAAGGCTGATTGTTATCCACATATCAGGTCACCCTGTCTGCTTCATTATTAACATCTTTTGCTGAGGTCGCCTTTTGGTATGCATTTACATGGGACACAGATGCCCTCATATCTTTGTTCACATAAAGAAGTCTATCTGCATACCTATTCCTTGAGTATCTTTGTTGCCATTTTCCCAATCATCTTCTAAGTTCCTGACCATCCAGCCAGATCACTGGGCACAGTGTATCAATGAGTATATAGTCATACATCTTGCCATTTTTTCTTCCAAGGAAATGTACAACTGGGTTCACAACTTGAGTCCTGCCCATGGTGAAGATTTCCCTTCACCACTGACTTCAGAGAGGTCTAGGAAAGGGGCCATAGTGCTGCATCTGTCCACTGTAGAGTGATGTCTGCAGAAACTATCTCTAAATCAGGTCCTAGGCTTCTCTCCTTATAGCAACTTATTATAGGGTCGAGGAGCCATAGATGCATGCTGGGTGGCTACAGGTAGACTAGCAGGAGTAGAAAACAGGGGCATTTGTACCACATCTTCATGCAACTCACTTTTCAAATTGTTCAGGCCAAATCACATGTCTACCTCTTCTATATGACGATGTGCTATTGCTGTGCATCTATAACTTCTTGCCTTGGTGTGGCAGATAGCACCCAGTTGAAAATGAATAGCTTATTTTTCAAGGTTCACTTGTGACCTTTGATCAACAGTTGAGTTTCCATTAAGGCCCACTGGCAAGCCCAGACCTGTTTTTCAAAGCAAAAGTAGTTGACTTCAGATGATGGCAGAGCCTTGCTGCAAATGCTTGTGTGATTCTGAGGATGCCAGAGCCTCCGCGTAGCATCCCTGTCTGCCACCGACACATTTAATAACATTAGATATGCTGGATCATATGGCTCAAATGACAAAACAGCCTGCATGGCAGTCTGGACCCGTTGCCTATTGTCTCTCTTTCTTGGTTGTAGGAGGGCCCAGAAGCAACTATAGTTGCAGCAAAAGAGCTACAAAATAAAAAGCAGAGTTTCCCAATAAATTATAATGCCAGAACTGACAATAAATTAAAAACAAGGATAAGCAGCTATAGGGATCCACTGATCTCAGTGTGGTCCATTGTACTCAGTGTAATGGTGGCCCACTGCCTGGTTATCCAGAATGCCCTCCCCCCGACAACTGAGGTAGCTTGACTCCTTTAGTTAATGAGACCTCATCCTGCCCCCCCCCCCACACACACATAGGATCAATTTCTAGCTTCAGAGGATCCAAACAAAAGGCAAAATTATGAAGAATGGGGCTTGGGCAAGATAAGAGACTTGCCTAAAAAGAGCAAAATTCTCTAACACCCCTAAAAGGAAGAGTGGATTCTCAAAAATTGTCTCTATATTTTAAAAATTCTTCATTTACATATGTACATTGAGGAGTTGTCACCATACTATTGAGATCATTCTAGTAACCATGAAATTAAAATATTTTCAGATTAAACATCTGGGTGTGGTAGCATATGACTACAAGCCCAAATACTGAGAAGGCTGAGATGTGAACTCAAGAGTTAGAGACAAGCTTGGACAGCATGCCAAAGCCATGTCTGAAAATAAAAATAAAAATAGTGAACAAAGTTAAAGATTACGATTCTACTACTTATATGTCAAGCATCTGTTTAAACTAATTTTTAATTACCTTGTGGATTGGTTCAGTACTCCTCCCAGTCTAGATATGAATTACATGTTTTTGCTTTTGTTAAACTATATTACAGATACAGAAATTAATTTGATGAAACAAGCAGAAGACTAAATCTGGAAAGCTCAAGTTGGATAATGCAGTTGAAGTTGGTCAATCATGAATCAGGAGGGTGCTGCTTATGGAGTCATGGATTGGTGATAGCGAGGTTATAGTCAACAATAAGATTCTTATCCCAGAGGCTCATTTGTATTTATCTAGCAATGGTGGCTGGTTAGAAAGCTCATTCATCTATTTGTAGAACTGCTGTATATCGAACACCTATCCTGGTGTCAGTTCTCAAATAGCCAACAATATGTCTTGATGACCTGTGGTTGCTGAGACATAATACTCAACACCTACAAATTAAAAAAGGAATGATTTATTTTGGCTCACAGGTAGAACAGGTTTCTGCCCATAGCTGGCTGGCTCCAAGTCAGAGCAGCACAGCATGGCAGAGGAGGCTTGCTCTTGGCCTCGTAAGCAGGGAGTGAAGAGAGGAATGAAGGGAGGGAGGAGGAAGCTATACTCTTCCCAAACAGCTCCATGAGGTCCAACTTCTGCAATCAGGATTCACCTCCAAATCAGTCCACTGATGAGTATCACACCTCCATGACCCAGTCAGCTTCCAAAAGCCACACCTATGAGTGCATGAGGCTTTAGGGGCACATCTACATATAAATCACAGCATCATATCCACACTCTGGCTTTTTTTTTATGTATTTGGTGTAGGGCACTCAGGATCTCACTACCTAGATCAGACTCCTAGTGATCCTTCTGTTCTCAGCTTCCCAAGCGCTAGGATTACAGGTGCAAGCCACGACATCCAGCATCAATCACCACCTCAGTGCACCCCTGGGTTGGGGTCGGGGGAGACTCCCTCCTCCACACACACACAGCATGCCAGCCATCAAACCCTGGCCACTGTGCACACTCTGTAGCTTTTGCAGATGTCCTATAACTCAGTGTCTACTCACCTATTTACCAGATATTATGTCACAAACTTCTTTCTGGAACTCTATGAAAGTTTATGAATTATTATCATAGATTTCATACATAAGAAAATTGAATCTCTGAGAGGTTTACCATCTTCCTGCAAGAGTGGTCCTTTAGGGCCACTTTGCACATCCTCTACTGGGAAACTTCCTGCTGTCAAAAGACCTTCAACAGTTTGACAAATTTTCTGTGTCTACAAAAATATTTTTTCTTTTGTGATGGTGTCTCAGGGTGTCCCAGTTACTTTTTTCTCATTGCTAGGACCAAATACCTGACGCTGAAAGTTAAAGGAGGAAAGGTTCACATAGCGCACAGTTGGTGGAGATTTCAGTCCACAATCAGTTGACTCCAAGACAGGGTGGCCTGGCACAGAGGCAACAATTCACGCTGCCAAAAGGCAGCAAAAGCAAGGAGAGCAAAAAGGCCATGTGAAAGAAGACTCTTTCAGTCCCATGTGGGCTGCTGATCCTAGGGTGGGTGTAGCATTCATACCCATAATCCCAGAGGTAGATAATACATCAGTCATAAACTCTAGAAGCCCATCTCTATGATTATATGAAGCTGTGAGGGTACTTCTACATACAAAGCGTAACAGATGGATAAAAGAGCCCTCAGTTTGTTTGTTTGTTTATTTATTTATTTATTTATTTATTTTCAGTACCCGAGATTGAATGCAGGACCTTGCACTTGCCAGGCAAGCATTTATTCTACTGAGCTATCTCCCCAGCCCCAAAAGCTGTATTACAGGCATTTGCCACCACATCCAGTCTCAATCATGCAGGGGGGAAGTGTGCGCCAGCATGGCAGTGTGGACCTGTTGCCTATTGTCTCTCTTTTATGGTTGTAGTAGGGCCCAGAAGCAATTGTAGTTGTAGCTTTCAGGAGCTTTAATCCACTGAGCTATTTGGCTGGTCCTGGAGAGCCCCAAATGTTGGTGCAACGTTGACATTCATAAAGCAGAATGACCTTAGGGCTAATGACAAACACAGTCCATGTTATTTTCTATATTGATTTCCCCTCCCCCCTTAAGATTTTTAAGACCAAGTAAAGGGACCCACTTTGGTTATGTTCTGTCACTTGGTATCTATTTTGTTGTTAGACAAAATAAAGTAACAATGGTAAGGATAGATAATTTTATTATCTCTGTACTTAAATATTTAACATGTTTAATATTAAACATGTCAAAGGTTACATAAAAATAAATTCCCCCTTAGGAATATCAAATTAATTTTATTTGTGTATTATTTTAAAATTTAAAATCCAAAGATAGTTAATGATTAAGGGGAAAATTGTCATTGGCTAAGTATTAAACTTCAGACATGTAAATTCTGAAGAGGCTTGACAATATTTAACAACCATTGTAGAGAATGTTTACAAATAAGAGGTTACATTTTGGCCTTCTGAGAGAATTTCCCCCTTTTCACACCGTTCTACAAAAAATTATAAGTATATATTAAACAAGACAAAATCAAGCTCCATTTTTATCTTAGCCTAATAGCATAACACTAATTATAACATTTCCTTTTATGAAAACAGAAGTAATAAAGCATTTTCTTATGGTTTTACATTAAGTAAGTAGATAACTATTTTAGCAATAGAAAACTTCTAGGTTGAGACTGGTGTAACCTGGAGAAGAATGTGGTTCCCTAAAGCTGACAGTTACAGCAGAATTCTTTTATACTTTAGCATGATCAGATCTAACAGAATCAGCTCAACTTTACAGGGCTAATTGGATAAGAGGATAAATTAACAAAAACGTTTTGTTTTTGTTTTGAGTTTTTGGGTTTTTTGTTTTTGTTTTTGTTTTTTTGAGACTGACTATTGCTATGTAGTCCTGGCTGGCCTCAAATTTCCAATCCTTTCACCTCACTCAGCCTCCTAAATTATAGGATTAGAGATGTATGCCTCCCCACTCAGGACTGAAAAGAAATAGTTCTAACAAATTTCAATGTATATAATGATCAAGCAAAATGTCCGCATATCCAAAATTAAGTGGTTTTTTTTCACAGTTCTTTTAAATTTTATTTCATAGGGTAAATGTGAGATTGATTAGTAGGAACTTTCTATTACTTAGTGAAAACCCTGCCAGAATCTATCCTTTTTGTAACTGTTTATTGTACTTTTCAGTAAAATGACATTTCATAGGTCACAACTACTACTGTGACTAGAATATTCAGCAAATTCAGAATTGCCTTTAGTATTACTTTTCCCCCTCCCCCGTTTAAGCACACCGATGGTGCAAATCAGACCTGAGGAGGTAGAGTAGTAATCATTCATTCTACTTTCTTCCGATCTTATGAAATGTGGAAATACACACTGAATAATTAGGATAGGAGTAGCCAATGTGATGGGGCACACCTATCATCCCATCACTCAGGAACAGGCTGAGCCAGGAGGGTCACCATGAGTCCAAAAGCCAGCCTGGGCTCTACAGTGAATTCAAGGCCATCCTGAATTACAGAGACAGACCCTCTCAAAAAAAAAAAAAAAAAAAAGAATGATGTATAATTATCTTCAAATAATATGAAGAAGCACACACATTTAGAGAGAAAGTAGATAGATATACATCAATAGCAGGTAAAACTGGCTCAAGAGCCTATCTGTAGACATATAGAGCTCCAGAGTCAGACCATACCATACTATCCAGTGCAAAAGGGTCTTCAAGCCACCACAGTCATTACTTTAACTCTACTCTTGTTCATCGCACAATTGTCTCACCACTTATTGGGCAGAGTGAGTCCTTGAAAATGTAATTAAGATCATGCCACTCACCCCATTCTCAAACCTCTGCAGTCCTCTAGCTTGCCTCTTGGCCATCTTTTCCTACCTCTTACACCCACCCCTTCTCCTTTTACAGTAACAGTAGCCCTTCTGCCGCCCTGATATGTTCAGCATGCTAAGCCTGCTTCTTAGAGTCACTATCTCAGATTAGCATTTACTAACACTTATTGTATTATGATTGACATAAACATCTTCCATGATTTTTTACTGTTTTCTATAGGATTAAAAAACAATAAAGATAGAGGCTGAGTACTCTCTCGCAGTGGCTTTGTGTACTTACTGTGCTCATTCCTCTAATTGCCATTCTAAAGGCAGCACCGGAGCAGGAGTCATGCCTGTTCCTATTTTTTAAAATTACCCATATCTAGTACATTGCCTTGAATATAGTGGTAACTGTTAATAAATATACGTTGAATGAAAAAAAAAAACAATAAAGAATAAAAATAAGTGAAAACTAGGTCATACTTAGCAGCCAAAAGAACAATGGCAATGAATTTAAACTTATAAACAATAAAAAATAATCATTTTCATATCAAAATGTTATTTTAATTTAAGCTACCACAAGTGTTAATGCTATTATAAAATGGGTTTACATTATCTTTTTAGAACCGAGGTTTGAGAAGTTCTTGTGGGAAACTTTGTGCTTTTAATAAGCATTTTTATTGCCTCATAATGAAAAAAGTCTATCCATATTTTCAATCTTATGCTATTATATTTTATCAAAGTTATTTTTGAAAGGACAAACGTTTTCTCAAAGGACACAAATTATATATTATGCATAACAAAATAATCATATCTGAATGTTTCCACCCAACGTGACTTAATTTAATAAAATCGTACATGCAAGTGGGCCTTTATCAGACTCATGCTATAACTCCAGGGAAGAACAACTGCTTTTAAGGGATAAAACTGAGTGAAAACACAATCAGTTTAATTTTATGCAAGATTTAATTCCTTTCAAATGAGAAACCAAAAGTGACACATCAGAAACCTGAAGAAGAGCCATAATTAATTTACTGGTATTCTCTGAAGGCATAGTAAAAAGTAACATCAAATTTCAAGCCTCAGATATAACAGTGGTTCTTTGCTATTTTAGAAGGATGGAAAGGGGGAGAGGAGAAAGAGGGGTGACTGGTAGGTTGTAGAGATTTAAGGGGAAGTCACTTCATTCTATCCTATTTCGAATGCTGCCTTCCTTTGGCATGCTTATCCTGGGTAGAATTTTTGTATTATTTTTTAGATACATGAAATTATATATTCATTTCCCAAAGACTACATTATTTGAAATGATTTACTTATAAACAGCTGAGCTTTTTGAGGGTAATTTCTCTGTGAAATTGACTACAGAGTTGGTGAGCTTTTGCACCTACTTCAATAAATTAACCCGCATCAGGTGGTTGATGGGGGATGGATACGATCAGATATGCAGTGTGGATTGAAACACACCCATGGGAAAGGGACGGGGTGGTCCTGGCAGATGACTCAAAAATGAAAATAGTAAAAATGTGTGCATGGCAAACTACCTGTACATGTAACTGCAAAAATGAAATCCGTTCACTTGTATAGTCAATATGCATTAATAAAAACCTATGAAATGAAATATTAAAGGTGAAGTTTGAAGCGTGTTGGGTTTATACTTTAAAAATATAATTAATTGTCCAGTTAATATATAATATGGAGCAGTAAAAATATAGTTCACCATTTGTCTTTATTTCCTGGACAGATGATCACAAACATTTTACCTGGTTGTAGTCATAGATTCAGATTTTAAAAAATATAAACATTTGTTTAACCAGCTTCTTAGTATTTAAAAATATCACTTTGGTTAGTGCTTAATATCTGATGAAGTGAAGGTGCAATAGTGAAGTTTCTTTATTTGTAAATCAGGCATGTATACACAACTCAGTTTTTTAAAGCACAGTCTTTAAAAAAAAAAAAACGAAATTCATCTGCACTGCTTGGATTAATTGCAATTTTCAGCCTTATAAATGAAAAGACTTAGTTAATAAAGCAGGCTTAGAAATTCCACAGAGGACTATTACACAGAAAAAAATAAATAAACACACTGTATTCTTTTCATAGTGAAATGTAAAGCATTTCATTAACAATTTATAACAAGAAAAATAGGCATTATGGCATAATTTAGAAAATGTCACAGCCAGGCATGGTGGCACACGCCTGTAATCCCAGCACTTAGAAGGCTGAGGCAGGAGGACTGATGTGAGTTTGAGACCAACCTGGGCTACAAAAGTGAGCTCAAGGCCAGCCTGAACTGCATGGTGAGACTCTGTCTCGAAAAGACAAAAAAAGAAAGAAAGAAAATGTCACAATGTATACTTTGGTTGTATAGAGGTTTGTATAATTCAGAGAAATAGAAAATAAAGAGACCGACAGGGGTGGTTAAGATGGACACAAATGGGGAGACAGGTATGCCAAAGGGGATATGGGGACACAGGTGGGCACTGTAACTTCCCCTTGTTCTGTCTCTTTAAAGCTGGAGAGCTGTACTCATCACTGAGACTTTGACCTACATGAGAGCTTGGAACACGTTTATGTTTGGATAGAGGGGAGAGAAGAGTCCCTACATCACCAGGTCATTTCATTGACCTTGCACGCGGTTCTTATCCCTAACATGTGGTCTTATTTCTCTGAGCTTGCACCTCTGCTTTGTATCTAAGATGGAGTGTGCTTGTTCCTATGGTGCATGATTTTCTTTTACTCCACCATTACATCTTTTATTAGACTTCTTAAAAAATTTAGAACTTCTCCTATACCGCCCCCTTCCCTTCACCCCGCAGTCCCCTTTCTGTTTGCAAAAGATGGATGTTTCTATTTCCCATTACCCCTCTCTTTTACTTTGTTCTGTATTTATATTTTGAATTTCTTGTATAAGAGAAATCATATGGTATTTCAGCTTTAAGCTTATGTGTCTGATTTATTTCACTTAAAATTATTGTGTGAATGTGGATCCATCTTCCAACAAATGATTGAAATTTATTGTTCTTCATGTTGGAATACTACTCTGCTGCATGTGAATGCCACATTTTCTTAATTCATCTATGAGGGACATATGAGCCCCTCCCAAGGAACTGTGCTGTTTTAAACATGGGTATGCTTATATTGTTCTAACATGATGTGTTTATTTCAGGAAGGTGTCTAGAAAGGAATCAGCTATAACAAATGGAATTCTTATTTTTAGTTTTTTGAGGAATCTCCAAATAAATTTTCACAGTGGCTGTACTTGTTTTCATTCTATAGTGTTCATACTAGTACAAAGTTCCTTCTCCCACAAAAATACCCACATTATTTCTTTTCCCCAAAAGCCTCACCAGCATTCATTATGAATTGATTTCTTGATGATAGCCATGCTTTCTGAACTAAGATAGAATCTCACTGTTACTTTTATAGGCATTTCTTTACTGGTCAGAAATATTGAACATTCTTTCATGCATTTATTTACCATTTGTATTTCTTTGGATAAATGTGTGCTCATTTTAGTTGTCCAGTTTTAATATTTTTTTTGTTTGTTTGTTTTGGAGGAATGGAGGATCTATCTTCTGAGTTCCTTATATATCCTAGACATGAGTCCTCCGAGGAATAGCTAGCAACAATTTTTTTCTCGTTCTGTGGGTTGTCTCTTCACTCTGCTAGTTGTTTCCTTTGATGTGAAGTTCACACAATCTCATTTGTTATTTCTTGATACAGTAGTATTTCTTATACAATTGGAGGGGGTTCTGTTCAGAAAGTTTTTGTCTATGCTGTGTCTTGAAGAGTTCAACCTACTTTATCACCTGAAAATTGTTTCTGTTTTAACACTTAGATCTTTGATCCAGTTTGATTTTAATTTAATGCAAGATGAGAGAGATGGGTTTAGATTCAGCCTTCTCCATGGTGATAGTCAGTTGTTCCACTTGTTTTTAAAAGATGGTTTACTTTTTGCAGCATAAACTTTTGGTACCTTGGTCAAAGATTTGGTGGTTGGATATGCCGGGAATTATCTCTGCTTCTTCTGTTTTCCAATAGGAAAAAACATTAAAATCACTTTGATGGGACTGGAGATATAGCTCAGGGGCATAAGTACCTGCCTGGCAAGCACAAGGTCCTGTGTTCAATTCCTGGTACCAGAAAAAAAAAGGCACTTGTTAACAATACTGTGTAAAAAAAAAATTTTTTAAAATCTTTTTGACACAGGCTACGCAGTACAGACTGGCTTTGAGCTCACTTTCATAGCCCAGGCTGGTCTCGAACTCACACTGATCCTCTTGCCTCCACCTCCTAACTGGTGGGATTACAGGTATGTGCCACCATGCCTGGCCAATAATTTGTAAAATTGACCTCATTATTTAGCAGAAATCAAATGCAAAGAAGGTGAAGGCAAGCAATATATGAGGGAAAAATACAGAATTTAAAATATAAAGGGCTGAGTTTGAGACTCAGCTTAGATGATTATGTGCTATGATACTGAATAAGACACTTTAAATCCCTGTGTCTCAATTTCCTGAGTAACAAACTAGTGGCAATTCCTATCTACCAGGATGAGGGGGGACTAAATTCAACACTTCACTGTATATGGTGGTACCTAACATGTAGTGGGCCTTTTACACCAGATAGTGGTTTTTGTTATTTTATTTTCTTAATAAGAATTCTATGCACAGATCCCATGAAATAGTCCCAACCATATTCTGGGCTTGCATGTTATATCCTAGAAAATTGTTCACTTATACACAGAGTATTTCTTACTTTTTCAGAATTAAACTTGTTAGCCTGTTTTGATAGCACATGCCTGTAATCCCAGCACTGAGGCAGAAGGATGATTGTGAGTTCAAGTCCTGCCTGAACTACATAGTGAAGCCTTGTCTCAAAAATCAAGCAATGGTAAGTAGTTAAGTGGTGCATCAGTGGTGAAATGGGCTAAGGGAAAGCCCTTATAGATAAGACTGGAGAGCACAGATGAACTGTCCCCTGAATTGTGGTATTGCATTTTTAAATGCCTAGAGGATTATGTTGGAATTGATGATAAACGCTGTTATGGTTTATGTCTAGTTGTCCCCCCAAAGCCTCATGTAGTCATGGGGTGTGGACTTCTACAGTTGGAGATTAACTCTCAATCCACTGGGATTAATAGTGTTAGTACTGGTGGGATAATGGGTGTGAGTACTTCCTCCATCCTGGGGCAGGCAGCCTGAATGTAATATGAGAGAGACAGAGAGACAAACTTCCTCTCTGTTGCCATTGTTGCTGTTACTCCTCCATTTTGCTTTTGCTGTTTGCCAGGGTCACGAGTGGATGCCCTCTGCCCTGTGTCACTCCGCCTTGCAGCCAGCTGAATATGAACTGAAACCTCGAGTAAGTGTGAGCTAAATAAAGCTTTCCTTCCTTCATTTTGGTTGTTGGGTATTTGTCCCAGCAATGAGAGAAGAGTAGCTGAGACAAATGCTATTTGATAAGTGATATTAAAAATGTGATCTTACTTGTTATAGGAATTAAATCATGCGAAAATATTAAAAGAGACAGGCAGGATTCAAGCTGCAAGTGTTGACTGCATTGATAGTAAAAGCGAGACCTCTAAGGAGGAAGAATTTTCTACACCTAAGTTGGAAGCCTAGAAGACCAAGGTATAACTTTCTCACAGTTGATTCAGCAAACACCTTTGGAAGCTTGCTCTCTGATTTGTCTTCTACTGTGTCTAGGTCCAGGAATGCAGAAGCATAGCCTCAGACCTCACCATAAATGGTCTAACAGGAGGCACATTTCTCCAGAAATTGGAGAAAAAGAAGGGCTATGAGGATAGCCAATATTTTGGTCCTAGCCCTTCAAGGTCAATAAGGA
>PVJA010020487.1:0-36897 GCA_004027025.1 Myocastor coypus | reverse complement strand
TAGAATAAGCGCTTGCCTAGCAAGTGCAACAGCCTGAGTTTAATCCCCAGTTCCATAATAAATAAATAAATAAATAAATAGGCAAAAGATTATTTAGCTAGCCTCCTCCTTTGTGTTTAACAATACAGGCAGTAAATTCAACATTTTATTATTATTTTTGTCTTTCTGAGACAGGGTCTCTGCAGTTCAGGCTGGCCTTGAACTCACTTTGTAGCCCAGGCTGCTCTTGAACTCACAATGATCCTCCTGCTCAGCCTCCCTGCTGGGATTACAGGCATGTGCCACCATGCCTGGCCAAATTCAGCATTACTGATATTTCACAGCCTAAAAGGATAACTTAAGACAAACATTTAAAAAAAAAAAAAAAAAGCCAGTGATTTTATACACAAAAAAATTTAGTATTATAGAAGTAAGGGCCCGGCGGGATGGCTCAGTGGTCTAAAGTGCCTGCTTGGGAAAGCTTGTGCGACTTCAGGGACCGTGGTTCGATCCCCGGCACCACATGATGTGCCAGTCGTGCCCTCAGGGTGGGCTGAGCCGGCCATAAAAATGAGTGAATAAACAAATAAAGATTGTGAAACAAGAAAAAAATAAATAAATAAAATAAAAAATTCTTAAAAAAAAAGAAGGAAGTAAAAGCCCCTTTCATTGATGGAAATTTGGTCTTCATATTCAGACAAGTGAGAATAGAGATCAAAAAAATGATCAATTCTATGCAATGTATGAAGAGATTGTTGTTTTTTAAATATTTATTAAATGCCTCTTGGGGCCCGGCAGGATGGCTCAGTGGTCTAAAGCGCCTGCTTAGGAAAGCCTGGGTGGCTTCAGGGACCGCGGTTCAATCCCTGGCACCACATACTGCGCCAACCCTGCCCTCAGGGCAGGCTGAGCCTGCCATAAAAATAACTAAATAAGCAAACAAAAGTTCTGAAACAAGAAAAAAAAAAAAAAAATGCCTGTTCGCCGTGTCAGTCTGCTGTGCAATGCATAAGGAGGCTGAGGTAGACCAGGCCGCTTTTACCTTTCCAGAAGGCACAGGGGAGAAGGCATGTGGCCTTTTTAGACTGGTTTCTTTCCTTTTTTTTAAAATATGGTCTGCTCAGCTTGCCCTGGGGGATGGGTCTGGTGCAGCATGTGGTACCGGGCATTGAACTGTGGTCCCTGCGGTTACCTAAGCTTTCGTAAGCAGGCACTTCAAACCACTGAACCATCTTGCTGGCCCCAGAGATTGTTGCTAAACAACAAAAGGAAACCTAAAGTTATGAGTTGGCAAAGATTTTATCTAATTCTTCACACTTAGTTGTTGTGAGAAAATACACTGATTATAGGAAGGGACAAATGGAAAAAGCAAAGGGTAGAAATCATCAGAGAATTTCACTGGGCCTAAGAACGTTAGCTTGCTTACAAATATCCATGCTAATTTGTTTAACCCAGTGAGGGAAACTGACATTTTTTTAAAAAATGTATTTAGTACAGGGTCTATGTAGATAGCGATCATCCTGTTTTCAGCCTTCCAAGCACTGAAATTACAGCCATGTGCCACCACGTCCAGTCTCAATTGCAGTCTCAGCATGCCCAGGGACAAGGCTGGCATAGCTTGTGATGCCAAGGATCAAATCCCAGGCTTAAAACTGACATCTTAAAGACTGAACAAAGTATCCTGTATATAGATTCTTGATTAATACAATTAATTTAATAAGTTACATTATTTGTGAAAAAAGTAATGTTCAAATTTTTACTTTTCCACCCCTAGTTTTTCTCCTTAAAAATTTAAATCTAGGTTATTCTTGCACCAAAAACATTTAATAACTTCTGCTTTGAAAACAAGGCCAGAGCCGGGCATGGTGGCGCACACCTGTAATTCCAGCACCTGGGTGGCTGAGGCGGGAGGATCAGTGCAAGTTTGAGACCAGCCTGGGCTACAAAAATGAGCTCAAGGCCAGCCTTAGCTGACTAGCGAGATCCTGTCTCAAAAAGACAAAAAACAAGAAAAGAAAACAAGGCCAGGTATGGTGATGCATGCCAGTAATTCCAGCATTCAAGAGGCTGAGACAGAAGGATCCCCATGAGTTTGAGGCTAGCCTGGGCTACAAAGTGTGTGTGTGTGTGTGTGGGGGGTCAAGCAAGCAAGCAGGCAAACTTACATTCTGTTTTTATTTATTATTATTATTATTATTATTATTATTATTATTATCATTTTATTTATTTATTTTTTTTTTTTTTGCAGGACCAGGGTTCAAACTCACAACCTTGCACTTGCCCAGCAGGCGCTTGTGCCTTGGAGCTATCTCCCCAGCCCCTACATTCTGTTTTTAAAACAAAAATGTACTGCTCCTTTTATTGTTAACAAAAATAAGCCCTGAAAAACACCAGAGAAAAGTGAGGCTTTTACCAAGAGCAGCCAGGGAGGAAGGGAACTTGCTTAGGTTTCTCTTCTTTATTAGTAAGAAAGCCATCTGGCTAACACTCCCAAGCCACATTCAAAAAGAGAACTTTCAATCTCATACTTTAAATATATTTGCTAATATTGATCAGTTTCAGCTACAGAAGGAATGCTGTGTATCCCACAAACTAATACAAAGAGGGAAATCTTTCATTCTTCAGAGAAGGAAACAAGGTCTGTATAAATACCCAGGACATGTGATTTGAGAAGAGGCCTCCCCCCTCAAAAATGAATGTCTCTATTTCCAACAATCTAGAAAGTTAAGACGAGAGGATCCCAAATTTGAGACCATCCTGGTCAAGTCAGTTACTTAGCAAGACCCTGTCTCAAAATTATTTTAAAAGATGGGGATATAAACCAATGCTAAAGCCCTAAATTCAATCCCCAGTACTGTAACATAAGATTAGGCCATAGATTGAACTTCAGTCATAAAAATGCTAGCTATAGCCAAGCGTGGTGCTGCACGCCTGTAATCCCAGCACTCGGGAGGCTGAGGCGGGAGAATCGGTGAGAGTTCGAGACCAGCCTGGGCTACAAAACTGAGCTCAAGGCCAGCCTGAACTATATAGCAAGACCCTGTCTCAAAAAGACAAAAAAAAAAAAAAAGCTAGCTATAATAATATAAAATTGTTTTTCACAAGAATGTTACAAAACTAGACTCAATTAGGTATGCTCCCCCAAGTTGTATAATTATGAAGATATAAGTAAATGTAAAACATAAATTCTGCAGTAAGTGAGAACTTTCAGCAGTACAGAACTCTGGTTCAATGTAGTAAGACACATCTGTGAGTCAGATACTTTTGAGTCTGAATACGAATTATGCCATTTAACAGATAAGTCAGGTAAATCAATCTCACTAAATTTCAACATCCCTCCACATAAAATGTGGCTAATAATATGATAGCTAATGGACTGTGAGGACTACAATGAGATTAAGTTTGAGAGTAAGATAACGACTCAATAAATGATAACTATTTGTATTATAGTACTTGTATCAGTTGGACCAGCAGGCTAGTAGTATTTGGCCTACCTGATCACCAATCCTTTCTTTTGCTTTTTAATATAATCAAGTTGGAATATGAAAGTAAATGATTAGGCTGGTGAGACAGGTCAAAGGTCCAAAGCATCTGCTTAGGCAGGCTTAGGCAAGCTTAGGCAAACTTAGGCAGGTGCAGGGGACCACAGTTCAATCCCTAGCACCACATGTTACATCAGCCCTGCTCTCAGGGAGGGCTAGGGCTGGCTGAATGGGTCACACACAAACATACATACCCAAGTAAATGATTGGGCTGGTAAGATAGCTCAAAAGTCCAACACGTCTGCTTAGGCAAGCTTAGGCAAACTCAGGCAGGCATAGGGGACCATGGTTCAATCCCCCACACGACATGCCACATGCCACATGCCACATCAGCCCTGCCCTCAGGGCAGGCTGAGCTTTGTGTGTGTGTGTGTGTGTGTGTGTGTGTGACACACACACAGAAGTAAATGATTAACCTCACAACCACATAATAGGGATCACATCAATCACCAACATTCCTAAAACCATTGCATCAGAGAACCACTAAGTCCCACATATCACAGAGCACCTACCCAGTAGGCTATATCAACCTATACTTATTCTAAAAAAAATCAAGTTAAAACATATTATCAAGAGTTCAATGGATATATGAATAAGCAAATGGTTAAAAATTACAGAATCAGGGGCCCAGCGGGATGGCTCAGTGGTCTAGGGTGCCTGCTTGGGGAAGCTTGGGTGGCTTCAGGGACTGCGGTTCGATCCCCGGCACCACATGCTGTGCCAGCCCTGCCCTCTCGGCGGGCTGAGCCGGCCATGAAAATGAGTGAATAAACAAACAAAGGTTCTGAAACAAGAAAAAAATAAAAAAATTTTTAAAAAAATTACATAATCAATATGTTAAGTACTGTACAATTCTTTCAACTCTTCTGTGGAATTTTTTACAAGAAAATACTGGAAGGAAAGAAATCTGCCAAAAATAAGACCAAAATTCTGTTTCTTTATGCATTTAAATGATATCCAAACTACTTTATATTTTCAGCACTGTAAAGATACAATTGATAATTTTAACACAACTCTCTGATATTTGGTTCCACTAGACAGGTTTTTGGGTAGCAATGGGAGTGGCTTTTCATTATAGACAATAGAAGTAAGACTTCTATGGAAGTAAATTCATCCAGGTAAGGAAACTGCAAGGCTAATATAAACTCTTTGAAGTAGGAGATTCCTAAATCTGAAGGCTTTGTATAACTATTTAAGAAGGAAGCTGAGCTGAGTAGGGGCTGGAGAGATAGCTCAATGGCACAAGTGACTGCCTGGCAAGTGCATGCTCGTGAGTTCAAACCCCAGTCTCTCTTTAAAAAAAAAAAAAGAAAGCTGAGTATAATAAACTGTGCATTGGGCCGGTGGGATGGCTAGGTGGTCTAAAGCGCCTGCTTGGGAAAGCTTGGGCAGCTTCAGGGACCGCGGTTTGATCCCTGGCACCACATGCTGCGCCAGCCCTGCCCTCAGGGCGGGCTGAGCCAGCCATAAAAATGAGTGAATAAACAAAGGTTCTGAAACAAGAAAATAAATAAATAAATAAATAAAATAAACTGTGCATGGGTGGAAAATTACAAAGCAATCACTGTATATATCAAAGCAAAGAGTCATTCTACCCAGTAAGGAGGACAATATGTTGACCTCCTATGACATGCAAGAAAATAATTCTGAAGGTAATTAGTCACTCAGAAGCTGCCCATTAAAAACAGACAATAAACCAGGATATATGGTGGCATAGCTACTCAGAAGGCTGAAGCAGGAGGATTTAAATTCAAGGCCAGTCCAGGCTACCTTAGCAAGATCTTGTCTTAAAAAAAACAAAAACAAAACTGAAAAATGACTGTCACACGGGCATGGTGTTGCATGCTTGTAATTCCATCACCCGGGATGCTGAGGTAGAAGGATCTTCAGTTCAAGACCTATGTGGATTAAACAGTAACACCTTGTCTAAAATATAAAGGTTTCTTTCTTTCTTTTTCTTTTTTTAGTCTTTTATTATCTGGTACAGGTGCCACTACACAGCTCAGACTCACAGTGATTCTCCTGTCTCAGCCTCCCAAACTGGGATTATAGGTGTGCACCATCACACCTGGTTTCAGGGTCTAGCACATCGCAGGGCTGGCAAGCATGCAGTACAGGGATTGAACCCAGATCCTTGCACTTGCCAGGTATAGCTCAAGTGGAAAAGCATTTATCTATCATATATGGGCCCTAGTTCTATCTCTAGTACCAAGAGAAGAAAGAAAGAGAAAGAGAAAAAGAAAAAGAGCAAGGGAAGGAGGCAGGAAGGAAGGGAGGAGGAAAAAGGAAGGGAGAGGAAAGGAGAAAGAGGGAGAAAGCGAGAGAGGGAGGGAGGAAGAGGGTAGGCATTTCTCTAACTACAAGCAGTAAGACACATCCCTCAGTCTTATAGGTCAAAATGGAATGGCCATATTCCCACAAGAACAGCTAAAACAAAGAGCAATAACACTTAAGTTTTTTGGTTTTTTTGTTTTGTTTTGTTTTTTGTCTTTTTGAGACAGGGTCTCGCTATGCAGTTGAAGCTGGTCCTGAGCTCACTTTTGTAGCCCAGGCTGGTCTCAAACTCGCACCAATCCTCCTGCCTCAGCCTCCCGAGTGCTGGGATTACAGGTGTGAGCCACCATGCCTGGCTAACACTGAAGTTTTTTTTTTTTAAAGAACATCTTTCTTTCTTTCTTTCTTTCTTTCTTTCTTTCTTTATTTTTCTTGTTTCAGAACCTTTGTTTGTTTATTCACTCATTTTTGTGGCCGACTCAGCCTGCCCAAGGGTAGGGCTGACACAGCATGTGGTGCCGGGGATCGAACCGCGGTCCCTGAAGCCACCCAAGCTTTTCCAAGCAGGCGCTTTAGACCACTGAGCCATCCTGCCAGGCTCTAACACTTAAGTTTTGGCAAGGACACGGACAACTAGAATTGTCATACATTGCTGAGATCAGCAAATAAAAATAATCTAGCTGTTTTTCAATAGTACATTTACTACATGACCCAGTAATTCTACTACTATGTATGTACCCATCCAAAATGAAAACACGTCCACATAAACCATTGTAGTTGAATTTTTCATTGCAGCTATATTCATAGTATACCAAAACTTGACTGGAAGTGTAGTCCAGTGACAGAACACTTGCCTAGCATTTGCAAGGCCCTAGGTGTGATTCCCTCTGCACCTCAATAGACAAATTCAAAATTGAAAACAGCTCACATTCCTATTAGAAGCTAAAAGATGAACTGTGGCACATATGTGCAATGGAATGTACTATAACTCTAAAAATGAACAAACTATTCTTATCTACAACATGAGTGAATCTCAAAAGCTCAAAGTAAAAAAAAAAGATTCTGATCAGTTTGATTCTACTTATCTGAAGTGTTAAATGGGCACGTACTACTTTGTAGTAGTAGAAATAAACTCGATGGGAAAGGGAATGAACACTGGATGCACAAACAAGCCTTTTACAGTGAAGAAAGTGGTTTATATCTTTATGTGGTTGGTGGTTAATAGGATGTATACTTTAATGAAAACTGGCAACTCTAGAGCTAGGAACAAGGCTCGGTAGAAGAGTGTTCAATCCCAGCACCACAGAAAAATAAAAACTTCAGGCTCTACACTTCATATGTGTGCATCTGACTGTATGTACATTAAATCTTAGCAAGCTTGATTAAAAATAAAAATTACAAAAAAAATCTTCATAAATATGAAGTAAATAAAAGATTTAAAAAATAAATAAATATAAAAGTCTATAATCTAGGTAATTATATAAATGTGATCGACTTCCAGATTACTGAATATTTTTCCCATTATGTATCTTGTAGATGAAATCTGTACATGTTTATGGGGTTTAACTGTTCTACTTTTATTTTTATGAATTTAGGACAGGGTATACAGGGTAGATTGGACTTGGGGTGATTCTCCTGTTTTTAGTCTCCCAAAGGCTGCGATTACAGGTACACGCCACCATTCCCAGTCTCAATCGCCATCTCAGCACACCTCAGGGGATCAAACCCCAGCTACTGCACTCTGCCTGAGCAGGTACTTTAGTCTGTTAAACTATCTGACTGGCCCCAGTTGTCTTTTTTTTTTTCTTGTTTCAGAACTTTTTTGTTTATTTGTTATTTATTTTTATGGCCGGCTCAGCCTGCCCCGAGGGCAGGGCTGGCGCAGCATGTGATGCCGGGGATTGAACCGCGGTCCCTGAAGCCGCCTAAGCTTTCCTAAGCAGGTGCTTTAGACCACTGAGCCATCCTGCTGGGCCCCCTAGTTGTCTTAAATATATGCTTTTTTCATCTTTTATATGTCTGAGAGATATGAGTTAAATCTTGAATATTTTCAAGTCTCACAAGCTTATTTCATTAAGTGATGAAAACTAGTTTTGCCCCTACCATTGCTTTAGCTTTGCATCCTAATCTACAAACAAAAGGACAGACATTTGATAGTATATGGGCCCCACAAACCCACTCCCGAACACTTTTCAATCACATGAACAGTAGCCCCACCACAAACTATGAGACAGATGGTCAAGGAGCATGAGATGGTCATGCTAGAGAGGCACCACAGGTCTCACATTGCCATGAGGATTTCTGTGATCAATACCACCACTGAAAGCTCTGTGTACCATACCATCTGGTTCCTGTTGGACACATTCTCCATGAACCAATCCTACATGGGCTTCAAAGCATTTACCCACTTCATAAAGTTTGGGACAGAATAATGGTGGTTGCAATGAATGGGACACACGCTTAGTCTCCACTTTCAAGTACATGAACATCTGTGTAATGGACTTCAGTGTCCTTCTAACCATTATCCTTATCTTGGCTTTCACCATAAGCTCAGAATAACATTGCAAGGGATACATAGCCACTAAATCATTTTGAGAGTTACTAGTAATGCCCATGTCCTTCATCCTCCACTGCTGGGTACATCCCTGCCCCTCCTTTGACTTTCACTTGACTCATTACTAACATTCAGACCAGCTATGCTTGAAACCAGACTTCAGAAAAAGAAATTATTCTACTGAAACATAAAGATCTGTCCTTTCTATGTTTCATAATTCAATCACCAGGTGGGGTTAGGTTTGTTGGTTCCTTTTCCTCTCTTTGCTATCACAAGTCAAATTCTTAACTGCTTTAGTAATCAGAAGGTGCTATTTTTAAACTCTTGAGATTGAAAGAGTTCATAACCAATGAACTCAGCCAAAGGAGGAAAAGCTTGGACACATCTAAATAAAGTTGTTATTCTGGACCATTAAATGTCAAGAAATTTTAAAAATGAATTTTTTTTTTTTTTTTTTTGTCTTTTTGAGACAGGGTCTCGCTATGCAGTTCAGGCTGGCCTTGAGCTCACTTTTGTAGCCCAGGCTGGTCTCGAACTCGCACCAATCCTCCTGCCTCAGCCTCCCGAGTGCTGGGATTACAGGCGTGAGCCACCACGCCCGGCAAAAATGAAAAATTTTGAGGGAAGCTCATGCCTGTAATCCCATCACTTGAGAAGCTGAGGCAGTGTGAGATCAAGGCCAGTCTGGGCTACACAGTGAGTTCAAGGTCACTTTGAACTAAATAGTGAAACCCTGTCTAAAAAAGACAAAAAAAAAAAAAAATTTTTTTTTGCAGACAAGGTCTCACTAACTAGTTCAGACTGGTCTTGAAATTGCATTGATTCTGGGCCAGCAAGATGGCTCAGTGGTCTAAGACGCCTGCTTAGGCAACTGCACAGATTCTCGGCACCACATGCTGTGCCAGCCCCACTCCCGGGGCAAGCTGAGCTGACAATAATAATAATAATAAATTGCAGTGATTCTAAATGCTAAGATTACAGATGTGTAAGGCATGTTATTTCAGAAATAAGATTTTTGCATCTTACATTTTATCACATCTAATTTATTGTTAGGACAACAGAAGCAAAACTAAAATGACTGGACAACCAAAGGTTTCTAAAATACTGGAGTTTTTCCAATAGTAAAAGCTGAAAGGGGGCCCGGCAGGATGTCTCAGTGGTCTAAAGCACCTGCTTGGGAAAGCTTAGGCAACTGCAGGGACCACGGTTCAATCCCATTCAATCCCCGGCACCATATGCTGCACCAGCCCACTCCCAGGGCAGGCTAAGCTAGCCATAACATAAATAAACATTTAAAAAAAAAATTGTACACCTCTATTTCTCTACCAAGCAACAACAACCTACAAAACTACACTGTCTGTTTTTGGTCATGGTTTAGTGTAAGCATTCTCCAGCCTGACCAACTGCCTAAATACAAGTGATCTAACGGTACAGCTCAGAGATATAGTTTAGGTTTAACAGGAGATTCTGGATTCAATACCCACTATCCCCTCCCCTCCAAAAAAGAATTACATCAAAGTCACAGGGCCCACAAATCACAGTGTTTCCCTCTCTTGATTGTCATGAAAGATGTGTGCATGTGTTGCAGTTCTGAGGCTCAAACAGGAACTTGATGCTAGGCAAACACTACACACTGAGTTATACATGTAGCCCATTAAACATTCTTTAATGCAATAATTCTGACATCTTACTATACATTGTCCTAGAAAAAATACAGAAGTATCTTAACCCAAACTACAATCAGAAATAAATACAATAGAATGATCAATAAACACAAAAGATTTGCAAAATACCCCATCTTATTTGCATTAGAAACCATCTTTGGTACATGAGGGAGAGACAGATGTCAACTGCATGCAGATCAAACAGATTTCCAACCTTCTGTGAAAAGCCCTAATTCACAAATACTTTAGGACCTAAGTATCAAAAGCAATATTCAGCCTTCATGGGGTTTCTGTGTATTTTTGTTTTGTGGTTGCTTTTTATTTAAATGGGGGTCTTTCTATGTTGCACATGTTGATTTCAAACTCACAGGCTCAAATGATCCTCCCATCTCAGTCTCGCAGTGACTGTGCTTCAACATTTATTAAACACTTTATATTCACAAACTTAACTTTGAGAATAATAATAATAGTAGTAGTAGTAGTAGTAGTAGTAGTAGTACTACTACTACTAGTAATGTTTGGCACTGACAAAGTTGAGAAACTGAGAAGTATACCAGTGGGCATCTGGTGCACACCAAAAAGGAGAAGAGAAAATAACCTGTCAAATAAGCTGCTTAACATCATAGAAGTGCTTTACCTTTGGCTGACTGTTGCATTCAACAAAGAATGCTGCCCAAGGCAGGGAAAGTACAAAAACTCTTACCTGTTTTCAACTGTAACACCAGCCAAAATATTGAGAGTGGAAAGGAGTGACAGATTCCTGAAATTTTCGAACCCAAAGCAATCAGTATAGAACTACAATCAACTCAGATTTTAACTAGCTTACACCTTTTGTCACAGCATAACAAGGTCCCTTTCACTCTCAAATGTCTTCATTTGGGTGATAAATTATGTTGTCCTCCTAGTTTTAGTATATATTTTGCCACTGGGAAACTTCTATTAAGATACCTGTAGGCACGTATTAGATAACTAAAGACAAAAAAGTAGTTACGGGACTTGAGGACTTGTCCTCATGGGATAAGGGGTAGAGAGAGACTTCAAAGCCCACACTAGACTTAAGGAAAGACTTGGGGTACTTTTCTCTGTCTGGTTAAGTGCCATCATCTGTCCTCTACCAAGTTCCCAGGGCTTACTCCAGTAATGCATGGTTTGTCAATCTGCTGAATTCCCTGACAGATCCTAGTTCTAAACAGTAAACAGTGTTATCCAACTTCCTATCCCCATTGTCTAATGTTACGTCAAATACTAAGCACTCATTAAATGTTTTCCTGAATGAATAAAAAAGCTAAGATTCACACACAAACACAATTACGTACTTCCTTTATGCACATCTATAACTGCATTTCTTTTAACTTTTAAACTAGCTTCACTATTTGGAGAGTAGTACTAAAAATTTTTTTATGCTCTACATTTTTCAAACACTAGTACTAGTGATCATTTTGCCTTATTCTACGGCAGTGAGTAGAACTGATGTAAAAAAATAGAAAATGGCCAGTTATAGGGACACACTCGTCTTAATTTCAGAACTCCAGAGGCTGAGGCAGGAAGATCAAAAGTTCAAGTCCCACACTAGAAAAAGTGTGACCCTGTCTCAAAAAATAAAAAAGGTGGGAGAGACAATTCACTGCAAAGGTCCTGGGTTCAATCCTAATACCAAAAAAAAAAGAGTCAATTACAAAATGAAGATATTTTCTTTTTTTTTTTTTAATTTTTATTTATTTATTTTTTTCTTGTTTCAGAACCTTTATTTGTTATTCACTCATTTTTTATGGCTGGCTCAGCCCATCCCGAGGGTAGGGCTGGCACAGCATGTGGTGCCGGGGATCGAACCGCGGTCCCTGAAGCCGCCCAAGCTCCCAAGCAGGCGCTTTAGACCACTGAGCCATCCCGCCGGGCCTATTTTCTTTATACTCCAAATACACAGAAAATATTAACCAAATAAACACTGATTACAAGTATGATAAAAGAAATAAACATTTAATGAGCATATTATATGCATGGAAAAAGCCACGGTGAGACCCAATATTCTGGATAATACACACTAGTAGAAAAAAAAAAAAAAAAATATATATATATATATATATATATATACATATCTTAAGAGAGATTTAATGACATTTAGAACTCAAGCTGTTACTATGTGTAAATTCTGACAATAATCTATTATAATTACATTGTTTCATCTCAAGAAAGCTAAATATACATTTAGCATAAAAAAATTAAGCACAATGCCTTTATTTACCTATCAGAAGCTAAAGAACTATCAGTAAACTCAATGTTCTGACACTAAAACTCCAAAGTATAGATTTATTTTGCTAAGATACTTGGTTTTTTCCATTTCTGCCTTTAAAAACTGTGTGTGCAGGTCAGTGAGATAGCTCAGCAGTATAAAATGCCTGCTTAGGCAAGTATGCAGGGACCACGGTTGGATCATGTCACCACATGCCATGTCAGCTCAGTGGACTGAGCCAGCCACAAAAACACAATCAAACCAAACCACTCATGTGCACTACCAGGGTTTGATACAGGACCTTCACACACCAGGCCAAGAGTTCTACCATGAAACCTCATTCCCAGCCTCTCTCCTCACTTCTTTGAGACAGTGTCTAAATAAATTGCTTGAGGTTGCCTTGAACTCAGGATCCTCCTGCTTCAATCTCCATCAGGTGAGTAGCTGGCTTTACCTCATCTTTAAAAACATGAGCAGCACACAGGCACTCTACTCAAAAGAGAACAAGGCTGGGTATAGCAATGTCCTGTCACATACAGGACAATGAATGTTAGAAATGGGGGGGGGGGAATGGGGAAAAAATTACTAATAGCCATGATTTCCCTAACCTGATTATTGCATTTGCCTTCTACAGACATCACTTCTGGAAACTCCTCACTTAAGTTTTTCTCTAGTAAAACTAATGAAACTAATCCTAATTTTCCAACACCAATTCAGAGTCTGAGATCTGCCATTGCCAATTAAGTGCAAACTTGTTAAAATTATCAAATGAAAAATAAAGAATTATCATTCTTTATTTCATCAACAATCTTGGATGCCAGGCGTGGTGGCGCACACCTGTAATCCCAGCATTTGGGAGGCTGAGGCAGGAGGATCACTGTGAGTTCGAGACTAACCTGGGCTACAAAAGTGAGCTCAAGGCCAGCCTGAACTGCATAGCAAGACCCTGTCTCAAAAAGAAAAAAAAAAAAAAAAAAAAAAAAGCTTGGTTTGCAGGTCAGGTAAATTAGTACAGAAGGAATCAATTATTTGAAGTTCCAGTCCACTACAATTCCTGAATTACCACACAACAAAATATAAAAGAAGGAACTGGCCAGATAGCTCAGCGGACTAAAGCACCTGTTTAGGTAGGTGCAGGGACCAGGGTTCAATCCCTGGTGAGGCATACCAGACCCACAGGCGCATCTGTAATCCCAGCACTTTTGAAGCTGAAAACAGGAGGTTCACTACGAGCTGGATCTGTGTAGTGAGACCCTGTAGACTCTGTACTAAATATTAACAACAACAAAAAAGCAAAATTCCTCATGTGATCTAATGAATTTGTTCTGAAGCCAGACTGTATCCTAAACCCAACCACACAAGGTTCAATTCATCCTAAGAAATGATGTACATGAATATGAATAGTGTAAATCTATTGCTATTACTACAAAAACAGTTCAAACTTCATCTGTGAAAGATAATCTCTAAAAAGTAATGATAAACTTTTTTTTTTTTTTTTTTTTTGTCATTTTGAGACAGGGTCTCACTATGCAGTTCAGGCTGGCCTCAAGCTCACTTTTGTAGCCTAGGCTGGTCTTGAACTCACACTGATCCTCCCTGCCTGAGCCTCCAAGTGCTGGGATTACAGGCGTGTGCCACCAAGCCCTGCCCAATGATATACTTTTGAAGGAAAATGACCCTCTGGCAATTAAATATCATTTCTTTAACAAGTTGAGAAATACTGGCTACAAATTCTCTAAGTCTGTAGCCTATTTCAACATATCAAAGTAACAAAGAGTTAAGATCTTTCCCATATCAATAATCTAAAAAACAAATGAACAGGAGGACAGGGAAATCTAAAATAAAATATCAGTACATAACTCATAAAGAAAACTTGGTATTTCCCTGAATTCCAAACACCAACTAGAGAAAACAAAACTGCTATTTTCAAGTAAAGACACCACATTAAGTTTACATATTATAGAACAGTGTACTCAAAAACTTTTTAACCCTATCAGACTCAAGATGACTGTAAAAACTAACTGTCAAAGTACATTTAGTAGACAAACTTTACAAATCACAACTTTTCTAAGGGATTAAACTAAGCAGCAAAAGAAGAGAATGTTCTCCAACCTTAGAGGTCACCGTATTTTCCAAGATAGTCAAAAACTCATTTAAGCTATCTTCTAATTTTTTAAACATTCTAAATAGAGCCCATACTAGATACACACAGATACTGCAGTACCAGGATGATGAAACTTCCTAATTAATTTCATTGAATAGTTCTATAAGAATAATCAGTATCTTGAAAGCAGCTGGGAGAGAATCCACATCAGCAGCTGACTCTGCAGATGGCTCTGTACTTTTCCAAAGGGAAGTAAGCTATTCAGTGTGCACAGAGTTAGGGAATACATAACTCTATCATTCTAGTCTTACTCTCAGATCTGAAACAAGAATCTAAAAAGTTTCAGATAGGAATCAGGGTATAGCAGAGGTAGAGTTCTGTATGTACAAGGTCCTAGGTTCAACCCCCAGTGCAAAAATAACAAAATAAAACAAAAAGATTTTAGACAGCTTAAGCAAAAATAAATCATTTTTCAAAAGATGTTTTCATAAGCCAGGAATGGGGGCACCAATAAACCTGGCACTTTGGAAGGCTGAAACAGAAGATTTCAAGTTTGAGGGCCGACCAAATAGCTCAGCAATTTATTTATTTTTTTATTTTTTTTAAATGTTTTTTTTATTTCTTTATTTTTTTCTTGTTTCAGAACCTTTGTTTGTTTATTCACTCATTTTTATGGCCGGCAGGGCTGGCGCAGAATGTGCTGCCGGGGAATGAACCACGGTCCCTGAAGCCCCCAAGCTTTCCCAAGCAGGCTCTTTAGACAGCTGAGCCATCCCGCCGGCCCCAGCTCAGCAATTTAAAAGTGCCTGCAAGTAGGCACATGACCTAGGGGTTCAATTCCCAGGCCAGTTGTGCCGGTAGGGCCCCTGGGGCATGTTGAGCCGGCAACTGAGACTGGGCCTGGTGGCGCCTACCTATATTCCAGCTCTTGGCAGGCTGTAAATAGGAAGATCACTATGAATCTGATCTAATAGTGAGACCCTGAACACCCTGTAGACCCTTCCCTAAAATACAAAAAAAAAAAAAAATCTGAAGTTTGAGCCCAGCATGAGCAACTTAAATCACTCATGGATATCATCCTGAAATTTAAAAAAAAAGGGGAGGTGGGTTAGGCAGACTGTAGCACAATGGATAGCATAATAGATTTCTAAAAATTAAAAAAATAGCACAGGTGTAATTCAGTGCAGACACTGGGTTCAATATCAGTACCACCAAGAAACAAGTGTTTTCATAAAAACATAAGTTAACAGAAGTACAAATACATAAAGACATTCAAATACAGCTCCTTCACTCACCCACTCAAGTATCTCACAGACATAGCTCCTCAACTATTATGAGAATCATATTTAGTTGGCAAAGGGCAGTATTCCTCATATTACTCAAAGAGCAAAAATTCACTTTTTTCCAGTATGAAGGTAGCTTTCAGGCTTACATTTAATACCACTTTAGGTTCCATACCTTCAGTCCCCTCAATTTCCCACAACACGCTGTGTGACAAAATAAAAAACTTAAGGGAGGTATCTGCAAATGAGAGAAATAGACTTTAAGTGTAACTAAAACAAAACATCATAATTAGGATAGAACACAAGAGTGTCTGTCACACACAAGAATAAAAATCTTATCAACAGGCATAACTATTTAAAATATATGATAAAGAGAAGCATATTTGAGAAGGTAGACTGAAGTAAAATTCATACACTAATTAAAGGCAAACAGATTTCCATCAGCTGTTCCTAGGTCTGGGTGTTACAGCTTCGTTGTTCTTAGTCTCTTTATATAGTACAAGATAGCCCAAGAGACAAGATGCTCTGGAATTCTTCTACTTCTTTTAGTGATTTTCCTCTTTGACCTCAGAAGTTATTCAACCGCTTCTGGTAAATAATACAAACTAAATTCACAGAAGTGCTGAGTATCAATGTACAACAATTACATTCTTAGCTAAAAAAAAAAAAAAAAAAAAAAAAAAAAAAAAAAAAAAAAAAAAAAAAAAAAAAAAAAAAAAAAAAAAAAAAAAAAAAAAAAAAAATGGAAAATCCAAACTTTTTGTGATGCATTCAAAACTATTTTTATCTTGTTTCAACCAGTTTTTATCATCACAATTGTATACAACAACTTTAGATCCCTGCTGTCCTAAAAATTTTTCACAATTTCCCCACTTTTTTGCTCAGCTTCCTGAGCCAGTGAAATCCTTCCCTCTTCTCTGTTACTAAAATTATAGTTGTCCTTTAATGACAGCTTAAATCCTACCTCTCCAACAATCTTAAGTATATTCACTCTTTCTACTAAATTCACAGTTTGTTATTTACCTCTATGACTTTATTTTCCTTTACACATAGTAATTATCCTCCCTACTGCAGCATAAGCTGCTCAAGGGCAGGGATGCTGGGAACATTTACTCAAGTCCTGTGGTGCTTTACACACAATCAGATTGGATATAAAATAGGGAGCCAAAAAAAAAAAAAAAAAAATAGGGAGCCAGAGTGAGGAAAAATGATGCCTACATCAGTGTTTTTCAGATGGTGGATCACAACCTAACAAATTGGGAAATCAACATAGTGGGCCACCATCAGCATTCAAAAATCCAAACAAATAAAAAAAGTATGTTGCAATAAAAAAAAAAATTCGCACAGTGGCATATACCTACAGACCTAGCCAGCGCTCAGGAGACTGAGACAGGAGGATCATGAGTTCAAGGCCAGCCTGCACATGATGAGACCCTGTCTCAAAGCCCCACCAAAAAAACAAACAAACAAAAAGATTAAAATTGGTTAATGATTATTTCCAAATGTATCACCCAGTCATATGCTCTTACTGAGTTGCCAGCTTGAACCAGAAAGCATGTATGTAGCTGACAGTTGAATATAATGAACCTAACTAGTTCTAATCCAAATCACTGTATTTTGGGGGCAGTTTTTGTTGCTGTTGCACTTGTTGTTGCTGTTGTTGTTGTCCTGGACATTTGACTCAGGACCTTGTATTTGTAAGCCCTAATCTAAACCACTGTTGAGGGGCCCGGCAGGATGGCTCAGTGGTCTAAAGCGCCTGCTTAGCAAAGCTTAGGCAGCTGCAGGGACCATGGTTCGAGCCCTGGTACCACATGCTGCGCCAGCCCTGCCCTCAAGGCAGGCTGTGCCGGCCATAAAAAATAAATAAACAAACAAAAGTTCTGAAATAAGAAAAAAAATTTAAAAATAAAAAAATAAATCACTGTTGACAGCCTCAGTATCAGTTGTGACTGTTGCCATGACCTAATGATGAACTTAATCACAGATCATACTCACAAGGCACTTTCTCTGTGATCATACAATATAAAATGTTTGCTAATCAATTAAGCCTTTTTGCTTATCTACTAGATTATAAGAATTATTCTCAATGAGACTTATCTTTAAATATATGTAATTAACCTTGAGAATAGTTAATTATCCACCATAACAAGGCCTTACCTAAAACAAACTAGTCATTGCTCGCCAGAAAGACAACTTGTAATGCTCAGAAAAAAATCTTTACACTTACACGTGAAAGATCTTTCTCTGGTCACAACAATCTGTGGAAGTGACTTCTAAAGAAAAGGCCTGTTTCCCATTACTAAACTACATAAAAAATTTAAAATATTTTTGAAATTAGAATTATGTTCATTATGTTCTCTTTGCTGATAACCAACAGTATGTAGCAATCGTACAAAGAATGCCTGCTTTGGTCCCTCAACTCTCACCCAACAACAAGGAGAGGAAGGAAGGGTAAAAATATAAGATGGCTACATTTCACAATGACAGAAAAAGCTCAACTGTTATTCAAGTTTACAGGCATGTAATCAATTTTAACAATTTTAAGTAACTATCCAGTCAAGAGTAGTTGACTATTAACAGTGAAAAACAGCTGAAAAATTGCCAGGTGTGGTGTTATATGCTTGTAGTCCCAGTACTCTGGGAGGCTGAGACAGGAGGATTCAGAGTTCAAGTCCAGCCTAAGCAACTTTGTGATTTTAGTCTCAAAATTAAAAGCTTCGAGTTGTAACTCAGTGTAAAGGCCTGGGTTCAATCCCAAGTACTAAAGAGAAAAAGAGATAGCTGGGGCGGGGGGCGAATATCAAAGAAATCTAAAATATACTAGATTTGGAATCCAAAGACCTAGTTTTAATTTTGGCTGTCAGTCATTACTGTAACACTTTATTTCCACTCTTATAAAAGGGGATCATTTTACTTATATTCACTAAGTATTTACTGAAAAACATCTAAGTGCCACTCAACATTTGGCTAGGATTTAATAAATATGTATAGTATTTGATGTCATCCCAGCTTACAAAGGCACTTATAATTTCACTATCTGATAGGGCTTTTATGAAATTCAAATGCTGAACACTGCAAACCCTGCCACCATACACACTGCACAGGGGTATACTGATTTTGATTACTTGTTTCACTTCTTAACCCCTCCACATTTATCGCAAGAGCTTAGCAAGATTTAATAAAGTATAAATAATCAAATATAAAAGTTATTACTTAACTTTCCACTTAGGCTGCTATTCAGGATCCTAACAAATTGCTATTCGGGGCCGGTGGGATGGCTCAGTGGTCTAAAGCGCCTGCTTGGGAAAGCTTGGGCGGCTTCAGGGACCCCGGTTCGATCCCCGGCACCACATGCTGCGCCAGCCCTGCTCTTTGGGGCGGGCTGAGCCGGCCATAAAAATGAGTGAATGGGCAAATAAAGGTTCTGAAACAAGAAAAAAAAAATAATAATAATAAATAAATAAATAAATAACAAAAAAAACAAATTGCTATTCATTTTCATACTCTTAGCTCAGGACTCTCAATACTGTACAACCATAACAAAAAAATTAACTAAGAACATAGGCCTACAATCTGTAGTCTTGTTCTGGACATGTGACTTAGTACATGAGTTGCATTCCCTATGGCTGACAAAAGAGTAAAAACTAAAGATGCCTAGGCCTTAGACAAGACCTCCTGAATCATTCATTACCTTTAAAAGATAATGAAAATCTGTATTTTTGAACACTGGACTATATATACAACTACTTTCTCTTACTTCAATGAGAAGAAATTTTTTGCATCAACAATGATTAGAAAAAGTATCATGCCTACATCCTGTGCTCTGTACAACTACTAGGAGGACAACAATTTGCATTGTATCAATTATTGGAAATGTAGTGGTGGCGCACGCCTGTAATCCCAGCACTTGAGAGGCTGAGGCAGGAGGATCAATGTGAGTTCGAGACCAGCCTGGGCTACAAAAGTGAGCTCAAGACCAGCCTGAACTGCATAGCAAGACCTTGTCTCAAAAAAAAAAAAAGAAAGAAAGAAATTATTGGGAATGTACTATTAATGTGTTTTGAAAATGTCACATTATTACTTCTTATTAAAAGTAATAAATAAAAAAATAAAAGATGGGAACAGAAAAAAAAGTGTGTGTGTGTGTGTGTGTGTGTGTGTGTGTGTGTGTGTGTTTTAATGAACAGAAAATATTTATCAGGGGAAAGAAAGCTCCTATCGGAGAAAGGGACAGGAGGTGGGTTCCAAGCAGGTTTCCCCTGTAAATCTGTGTTTTTAACAAGCACAATCAAGTGGGGCTGAGGAAATAACTCAGTGGAATAAGCACTTGCCTGGCAAGTGCAAGGGCCTGAGTTCAATCCCCAGTCCCACAAAAAAAAAAAAAAAAAAAAAAAACAACCAAGTGATTCTAATATATACTAAAACTTCAGAATCACTACCATAAAAATTCCTTTGACCAACAACTATTTCAAATACTATTATGAAAATCTACCTGGAAAATCTGAACCATATAGAAGTGTTATAATTGCAAAACCAGCTCTTGTGAAAGTATTTAGCAGTCAATGTTACATGACTCACAACTTACAAAAATATTTCTTGTGACACCAACCTCTCAATTGTTTTCAAACTGTTATAGAAAATAAAGTTTGAAAATTGATTCTCAATAAAGTTATATACGTATTCCCTATTTATGTTATAGTTCGACAAGGGAAAGTTGGTAAGTACATTACCCAATTACTATCAAGGAGGAAAATACATATTCTCTGGGCAGCATAAATATACAGGGATTTTCAATGCTTCCAAACCAACTGTAGAAACTATGTTCAAAGATCATACTACCAAATACAAAAGAGACAAAGATATAGCCAATAGATAAATTTAATCCCTCAAAAATATAGTCACAAGCCAGGCATGGTGGCGCATGCCTGTAATCCCAGCACTCGGGAGGCTGAGGCAGGAGGATCGGTGCGAGTTCGAGACCAGCCTGGGCTATGAAAGTGAGCTCAAGGCCAGCCTGAACTGCATAGCAAGACCCTGTCTCAAAAAGACAAGACAAGAAAAAAAATTATATATATGTATATATATAGTCACAAATCCATAGCCTCTGCACACTAAAAATCTTAAAGAATCAATCAAAAGCCCTTGTGACTGCCAAGTGTGGTGGTGCATGCTCGTCATCCTAGCACTCTGAAAGCTGGGCAAGGAGAATCACCATGAGTTTGAGGCCAGTCTGGGCTACATAGTAAGTTCAAGGCCAGCCTGCATTACAAATCAAGACTGACCCGCTTTCAGTTTAAAAAATTTAACTTATGCCGGGCGTGGTGGTTCATGCCTGTAATCCCAGCACTTGGGAGGCTGAGGCAGGAGGATCATTGTGAGTTCGAGATCAGCCTGGGCTACAAAAGTGAGCTCAAAGCCAGCCTGAACTGCACAGTGAGACCCTGTCTCAAAAAAAAAAAAAAAATTTAACTTAATGCCAGTTACTTTCTATACTATATAATTAGTTCAAATAGACTTATTTTAGTTTTATTTGTTGAAAGCATCCTTTACCTATTAGCTTCCAGGTACAAACACATCAAAGACAAGACAGTCAGGACCAGAGAGATAGATAGCTCAGTGGAATAAGTGCTTGACTGGCAAGCGTAAGGTCCAGAGTTCAAACCCTGGTACCACCAAAAAAAAAAAAAAAACCCAAAAAAGAAAAGAAAAACTGAAAGACAAATCCTGGGAAAAATTGTAAGGTGGACACTAACAATGCCAGTCAAAACACCTTTCCATCTACAGTAAAATTTAGAGCCCAGAGGGCTTCTCATTCTGCAGTAGCAAGCCCTGCAATGTGACTCTCTCCTAAGCCTCTTACAATCTAGTCATTTTTGGAGAGAGAAAAAACAAACTGAACTACACCAGCTTGCATGTAGTTTAATGATTGTTCCAAGATTCAGTCAGGGCAGTATTGGTAAGCAGGCTCTTAGAAAAACAAAGAAATTGATGCTCTTGCATGCAAGTTTGTAAGCTCCTTAATCTCAAAGTTATTCTGCTCTTTCACATCTTTATGAGTCATCCAAGTAACTATGACATATAAAAACTAGGGAAAAAAACTATTTGACATAGAGGAAAAGGGTCTAAAATACACTTGTCTTAAAAGCAATTATCAAGCTTCAGACATCCACCTATGACTTGATACAAACAATATACATCTACCAAATGATAATCCACGTATCGCTGGCTCTGATTCCACTTGGCACTTCAGCAGCAAGGAAAGTTTTACAAGGACAACAGGGAGAACTTGAGTGAAAGACAAAGAAAAGCTCTAAGAAGTGCTGCCTAAAGGATGCTTTTGGAAAATCAGCATCAGATCAGATCAAAACAAGTAATAACAGAAAAAATCACGTTTTCTGCTGGGGTGCAACTCGATAGTAAAGCACTTGCCCAGAATGTGCAAAGTCCTAGATCCAACCTGTAGCACCACAGAATAAGGAAGAAGGGAAGAGAGAAAAAGAAGATACAAGCAGGTAGGGAAGGGGGAGAGGGACCCCTAAGTGAGGTTTCAGAGAATTTACCAACTAGCTGGCTGAGCTTCATGCTGTAACTATCACAACTTCCACTCAAGTACTCGATAGGTTTCAAAGAATTTTCAAACCAAAATACATACATCTAAGAGTGTGAGTAACCAATGTCAGGAAGATTTCTAACTACCACAACCTTCAAGAGAGAGATCACCTAGTCAGAGCATTCTTTTCCTGAAGTAAAACTAAAATTAAAAAATTCTACAGCTAATGTGATCTACCATGTGTTGTACCAATAAACACTGCTGATGATGACCTCTCAAAAACACAAAGTTTTCCACTCACCACTGAGGAGTGTCAAAAAGCAGTATCTATAAGCAAGTCTTCCCAAGTTCCTAACGTGGAACCTGGGTGGGCCTGCAGCAAATCCTATCTTGCCTATGAGATCGTCTGAGATCTCTAATATAAGACCTTCTTTACATCTGGGCTTGGCTGTCAAAATGTCATAAAGAAAAGGAGCCATCAAGTAGGCTAGTTGTAGTTTCCTACAGAGTTACTTATTTCAATTTAGTTGTGTTACAGCCTATAAAGTATAAATTATTTGGTACTTTGTAAATGTATAATTCTAAATAATTTTAAGTCTAAATAATAAATAGCTAGATCAAAAGTTAACTTCCAAAAGGAAAGAAAAATGACAATTCCAAGAGCTTCTATCAGAACAAAATATTAGCTATAGATTCTAAGTTATCTGGAAAGAAAATAGGTACCCTGGGACAAAACATTAAATACAAGTATTTACTGTATGCTATACCTAAATGTCCCCCCCCCAAAAAAAAAACAAAAAAAAACAAAAAACAAGAACATATTGTCAGAGGATACAAGAAAACAGTATGTAGGATATAAGAATAAAAGTAAGCATCTATTACAGAAAAGACAGAGGAGAGGTATACATTCTCTAAACACAGTGAGTTACTATTTCTTTTCTTTTCTTTTTTTTTTAGAATTTTTTATTTTATTTATTTTTTCTTGTTGCAGAACCTTTGTTTCTTTATCCACTCATTTTTATGGCAGGCTCTCAGCCTGCCCCTAGGGCAGGGCTGGTGCAGCATGTGCTGCCAGGGATCAAACGATGGTCCCTGAAGCTACCCAAGCTTTCCCAAGCAGGCGCTTTAGACCACTGAGCCATCCCACTGGGCCCTACTATTTCTTGATGTATACAAAAAGAGGAAACAATGAGGGAACATCACAGGCTAGGGCTCTCAAAGATGAAAGGTTGAGGGGCAAGAATAGACTGTAAGATCAGACTTTTAAAATACTATCCCTTGGAAAACTTTACATGAATCTAATAGAGTTTTACAAGAGGGAAAATTGTGGTTGTGGAAATTACAAAGGAGATAAAATGTTTTAAAAATGAAAAAGACTTCTCACAGGCAAGAACAAAAATGTGGGGGAAAAATACACACTACTGATTCAGTAAGGAAAGAAATACAGAAGTGAAGACTGCTACAAAATGAAGACAATGCAGCAACACCATCTATCAGTCAACCACTACATGAATTTCAATACAAAGTACAAAAATAAAAATGTAACACCTAAATTAAGGTAGTGGAAGAGGACTACCTAGAAACTGCAAGGCAGTTTCCTACAAGCCCTCAGGAATGCGATGGGGCAGTAAGAAGTATGATAGGGGAGATACTGCAGCACCAAGAGGGTGGGCTGCAGCAGAAAAGGTAAAGCAGCCCACAGGAGAAAAAATACGCTAAAGTGAAACGTGGGCTCACAGAAGCGCAGTGAAGAGAAAATATAGCTGGGCATGTCCTAAAAAGTGTAGAGGCCAAAGACCCACAAGAGATTGTACTTTGGAGGAAGTAGAAGCTCCCAGAGCTCCATCATCAACCTGACTCCAAAAAGAAATATTTAAGTGTGGTGCACGAATGAAGACTGCGGCCAGGGTGCACTCGGAGAGATATGGGGATGGAAACACTAAATTCAAAGTCAGGGTGTAATACCAGGTTAGGGAGAAGGGAAACTAGCGCCAAGCCCTCCCAGCAAAAGGTAAGCTAGGATCACAACGGAAGGTGTACTCTTCTGTGTAGGACTACAAGGAGAGGGGGAAAGGACAAGCAGGAGAATGGGAAAATACAGGGGCTGCTTAACGATAAAGACATCCAAGGAAAGAAAAAGGAGCGGAATGGAGAGGGATGTTTCCAGGGGAAAAGTGGGAACAGACCCGGGGTTCTGCTTACTTGGTTTAGAGGGCAGAAGGGACAGTCCACAGGGACTGAGGGGAGTGGCGGAGAACAGGAAACTACGACGTTAAATACGAGAACTTGGGGAGGACCCGGCACTGGCAGGATCCGAAAAGGAGGTGCAATCAGTAAGGAGCAGACGTTCATTAGGCAAGCGAAGGGCAGGGAGAGCAGGAAACTGCGTGATAAAAGGAGAAGGCAAAGGGACAGAAAACAGCTAGAAGCATGTGGGCAGAGGTAAAAGCACACAAGGACTTACACGGAAGACAAGGAGAGAGGTTGGGAGTCGCGGGAACCGGGGGAGGGGGCCAACCCACAGGAGGTGCGGGGCAGCGGAAGCCTGAAAGGGGGTCGGGGTCCCGAGGGCCGGTGGAGGGCGGGGGAGGTGCGGCCTGCGGGTGACAGGGGGGAAGGCAAATGCAGGGACAGGCGGAGGGGCTCGGGGAGGGTGGGGCGGCGGGTAGCCCCGATACTCACACCTCCAGGATGCGGTCCCCCTTGCGTACCCCGGCCCGATCGGCCGCCCCCCCGGGCAGCACGGCGCTCACATGCTGCAGCGGCGCATACAGCTCCCCGTTGATGCTCCGCAGCTGCCCGCCCTCGCTCACTTGGCCCCGCACGTTGAAGCCGTAACCGGACTCGGACTTGACGATGCGCACGACCCGCGGGCCGCCGCCTCCGCCGTTCCCGGCGCAGTGGAGCCCAGACCCCCCACCGCCGCCACCGCCTCCGTTCCTGTGAGGGGCTGAAGGGTGAATCCCTTCCCCGTCCTCGTCCGCCATCTTGCGAGCAGGCGAGCCCTGCCCCCGCCCCCCTACGCCTCCACTCCCTCCCGGCGCGCACTCGCCCTATTCGGCAGCCGCGCGACCTCCGGAGCGCGCGCCCGCTCAACCGGTAGCGGGACCGAGCCGGCCGCGGTGCCTCTGACGGGGTGGGAGTACGGTGAGCCGGGGGGGCGGGGAAAAGCGGATGGTTGGGCGCCGAGAGGCCTGGGAGTTGTAGTTTCTGGACGGTGGGGGCCTATGCGTTCAGGAGCAAGGCATGCTGGGAGTTGATGTTCAGCTAGTAGGCTGGTGGGTGAGTTTCTATTCCAGCGCAGTTTAGCAAGAGGTTCCCCTTATTCACACAGGGCGTTTCCTCTCCAATTTAATTTCATAAGGTCTACAACCAGTAATGTTGGCTAGGGATGCTGCTCAGAGTTGCACTGTGTCCTCAGCATGCACAAGGCCCTGGGTTCAAACTCTGGCACAAGCATTTGAGCACACACATACACAAACACAACGTTAGGGTTAGTTGATGCCTGTGGGTACGCAATCTTAAATTTTCTCAGTAACGTGTGTGTTCTTGTGTGGATTGAACTTAGATAACTCTTTCTGTGCTTCTCTTTGTTTTGAAGCAAGCTCCAGGCTGGGCTTGATCCTCCTGGCTTAGTCTTTTTGCAGATCTCTGCCACCACACCTGGCTTTGTATATTCATTTTATTCTGTGGTCCCAACAACCCTAGGAAACAACTAGATCTCAAATTAGTTTCCTTATTTCAAATACTAGGAAACTGAATCTTATAGTGGCCAAAGTTACACAGCTCTTAAGTAACAGGAACTAAGGCCCAGTTATTTTGTGCAACTTTCTTTTCATGTATTACACCTACATAAGACTCAGCTGGGGCATGGTGGTGCATGTCTGTAATCCCAGCACTTGGGAGGCTGGGCGGGAGGATCAATGTGAGTTTGAGACCAGCCTGGACTACAAAAGTGAACTCTAAGCTAGTCTGAACTGCATAGTGAGACCTTGTCTCAAAAAAGACAAAAAAAAAAAAAAAAAGAAGTATGAGTCAGCTATACAAAAAGGATATGTAGAGAGGAAACTACAGTCTCAGTGGTCTAGTGATTTCAACTGAGCAATCATTATGAAGTTACTTTTATTTGAAATTCATTTCACTCAGCATGGTAGAATTCTTGGCATGTGGGACCAATAAACTTTTTTTCTTGTTTCAGAACTTTTGTTTGTTTGTTTGTTTATTTTTATGGCCGGCTCAGCTTGCCCTGAGGGCAGGACTGGCACAGCATGTGGTGCTGGGGATTGAACCGTGGTTCCTGCAGCTGCCTAAGCTTTCCTAAGCAGGCACTTTAGACCACTGAGCCATCCTGCCGGGCCCCTAAATGTTTTTGATTATCTGTAAAGACAAGAAAAAATAGGGACAGGGAGATAACTCAGCAGAATAAGCACTTGCCTGGCAAGTACAGGGTCCTGAGTTCAAACCCTGGTATCACACACACAAAAAAAAGGGTGAGAGCAAATATAATGAAAATACTGTAGCTTAAGCCATTACTACTCAGATCTGGCATTTAAGTTTATCCTACTTTTTTTTTCTTTTTTTTTTTTTTAAGTTTATCCTACTGATAGGTAAAAATTTAGTCTAATACTGCTTCATGCATGCAAGATTCCTGGTCAAAGACAAAGGAGTGTTATTTGTAGCACAGGAAGCAACACAAGCATCAGCATATCTGGGTCAGTTTCTCTCGCCTACAACAAACCATGTGAATGAAATAAAGATCTCAGGTTTATGTTATTTAGTGGATTTACACCACAGCTAAGGAACACTGAGCATGGGGAGGTTGCCATTTTATAGAAAGTAATAAGAAAACCTGTTATCTGCTCTAAAGGGAGATATTTCATCTCTCAGGATTGCTTACTATAAACACAACCCACAATCCTGAGAAAATACCCCAGGAAAAAGCAGTGAAAAAAAACCCTCCGTTCTTGGTCCTGGGACATGACTGTTGGCCAAATTCTATTCCAAGCACTTTACATCTGTTATGTCATTAAATCCTTACAACCCTATAATACATACTATTTTATAGATGAATAAAGAGGTATAGAGAAGTTATACAACTAATAAATAATAAATCCAGAAGAAGCATAGGTCTGATGACTTGTAAAGTCAACAGGAAACCCCCTGAAAGAATTTATTGACTGTGTAAGTGTTTCTAGGAATTGCTGGAGGGCGGGAGAGAAGGACCTAGTAAAAAATTTAGGCACAAAATGTAGGATGAGGACTCAAAGTCATTATTGTAGAGGTAAGGATCTACCATCTTAAGAAGTGGAGAATAATAAACAAAGCTCAGGGACAGCTGTAGTGGGTTGCTTAGGGATTCCTGGTTACTTGAGGATTCCCGAAACCTGGGATTCAAGGAGGCAGATAACGGTTTATTCTAATGGCTCCTTGATTGTTGTCTCTTCCCTTGCTTGGAATGTTTTCAAATTAGCATTTGTACTAACCTAATGTTAGGTAAATGGTAAAAGAGGTAGTGATCTTGGCATTGGGCCCCGGCAGGATGGTTCAGTGGTCTAAAGCGCCTGCTTAGGAAAAGAGGTAGGGATCTCTAGTCTGTATTCACCAAAGCAGCTATGCAAATTCCTTAGCCTGTCCTTGAGTACTCAATAAAAGTAATATCCTTCTGTGGGTCTGTGCTTACTTTGAGAGAGACAAATCTCAGTGAGTCCTCTAAGCTACCTTCATCAGGTCTTCTCATCATTTCTTTTGGCACTGACACAGAACGTTACAACACATTATAATTAGAAAATAAGCTGGGCGTGGTGGCTCACGCCTGTAATCCCAGCACTTGGGAGGCTGAGGCAGGAGGACTGGTGTGAGTTGGAGACTAGCCTGGGCTACAAAAGTGAGCTCAAGGCCAGCCTCAACTGCATAATGAGACCCTGTCTCAAAAAAAATAAATAAATAAATAAATAAAAATAAAAAATATCTATATATATATATATAAAATTAGAAAATAAAAATGAATATGACCTTATTTTACAAGCAGCCTAATGAAGAAAGATCTTGATTAGTTACACTAATAAGTGGGAATAAGAACTTAGCTCCAAAATAATAAAATGTGGTTTGAATCTTATTCACTGGGTTTAACTGGGATGTGTAGAAACTTACCTAATCAGATGTTAGACAAAGACAATGGAAGGGAACCCTCATTAGAGAGTGATCTTTGTGCCAGGATATGGCTCAGTGGCACAAGCACCTGTTGGCATGCACAAGGTCCTGAGCCTGGTTTTTTTTTTTTTTTTTTTTTTTTTTTTTTTTTTTTTTTTTTTTTTTTTTTTTTTTTTTCCAGAGCTAGTTTTTTCTTTTATTTAGTAAAGATATACTGAATGAGCCCAGGGAGATAGCTCAGGGGCACAAGTGCCTGCCTGGAAAATTCAAGGTCCTGAATTCGATCTCCAGTTCTGAAAAAAAAAAAAATTAGTAAAAATATACTGAGTGCCTGCTCTATTCTAGGATCTGTAACAGTGCTAGGAATGGAGAGATAAATAACATCTACAAATTCCCAAAGGGCAATAGTACACAACCAAACTTGGCAGCTCCCCTTCTAGGAGTTCCTTCTAGAACATTTCACATGCTCCTTTCACACATATGAAATGATGTTTTTGTGAAGTCACATTAAGTGAAGTCATTTTTTTCTTTTTAGAATTTTATTTATTTATTTATTCTTGTTTCAGAACTTTTGTTTGTGTATTTTTATGGCTGGCTCAGCCTGCCCTGAGGGCAGGGCTGGAGCAGCATGTGGTGCCGGGGATCGAACCGTGGTCCCTGAAGCCACCCAAGCTTTCCCAAGCAGGGGCTTTAGACCACTGAGCCATCCTGCCGGGCACCAAGCAAAGTCATTTTTTATTCAGAAAGGATTGGAGGAAGCTGGGCATGGTGGTTTGCGCCTGTAATCCCAGCACTTGGGAGGCTGAGGCAGAAGGATTGTGTGAGTTCAAGACCAGCCTGGGCTACAAAAGTGAGCCCAAGGCCAGCCCAAACTGCATAGTGAGACCCTGTCTCAAAAAGACACAAACAAACAAAAACATTGGAGGGCCAGGGAGATAGCTCAGTAGAATAAGCACTTGCCTGGCAAGCACAAGGTCCTAAGTTCAATCCCTGGTACCACAAAAAAAATTGTGCAAAAAGGAATGGAAACAACCTAATAGCCGTGGGTTAAATTATGATACTTCCACAATGCAAAACTGAGTCCCTACAAACAAAACATAAAGCAGCTCTCTGTGCACTGACACAGGATGATCTCATGGAGACTTCATGGTTCTGTGAAACAAGCTGCAGTATGGGCCATGGAACACAGTAGCACTGGTGTGTAAGAGAGGAGCCATATGTGTGTTTCTATTTTTAGAAGTATTCACACACATGCAGAACACTGACTGGACAGCTAGGTTGGGGACAGGGACCAGGTAGACTTTTCACTTTGCTCTCTTCTGTTACTGTTCTCTAACCTCTGAATTTTTGGTTGGATGACTGTTTTGCCTATCAAGAAATAAACATATAAAATATACAGGAAGAGTTGAACTAGAAGAAAAAGCAGTAAGATGGCCAAAATGACAAAAGAAAATAAGGCACCATTACTGTTCTCAAGAACTCACAGTCTAGCAGGAGAGACAGCAAAGAAGACAAAACAATTACAAATCCCACATAAGAACAGCAGTGGCAGAAGCCTGTGCAGGCTGCTGGATGACTCAGAGCAGGGTCTGCAAGCGCCCAGAATGTAAAGAATTAGGGAAGCCGTTTGTGAAATGGGGGTGCTGAGCTGAATTACTATCCATGATAGGAGTCATGTAGGCAGAGAAGGATAAGAGTGTTGGCATTTCTGATGAGGAGAATGGCGTACGCACCCAGAGACCTGAAGAATGTTAAATCTCGTGAGGACATCCAGTCAGTAGGGTGAGAGCACAGGGAACAGGGCTGGAAGCAACTGGGAATGTGGTCAAGAGTCTGCCATGGGGAGTTTAAGGATATGGAAGGCAGTGTCCAGGAATTAGGATTTCGTTTCTAAGAATTTAGAAGCCTCTGAATGTTTTTAAACAGAGCAGCAGTATTATCAAATTTATGTTTCAATAAGTTCATTATGCACAATTTGTAGAGAATGAATCGAGGTAGAAAGATAAGCTAAGAAGCCATGGTGGAAGGCTCGCAAGATAGCTCACCAGACTAAGCACCTACTTGTGCAAGTATAGGGATCAGGGTTCCATCCCCAGTGCCACAGGCCGTGCTGGCCCCACCCTGAGCTGGCCCCCTTGAGCCAGCCACCGAGACCTAGCATGATGTCGCATGCCTGCAATCCCAGTGCTGGGGAGGCAGGAAACGAGGATCACTAGGAGTCCAAGCTGTGGAGCAAGATCCTGCACCAAATACGTTAAAAAAAAAAAAAAAAATCCATAGTAGTGATCTGGGTAAGAATTAATAAGATTCAAACTAGGATAGTGACTGTGGGAATACAAGGAGAGGGACACAGAGTAAAGAAGTTGGTGACCACAGGTTCAGGTGCAAGGGTGGGGGAGGAAGGAATGATGCAAGGTTCACCAAGATGAAGCAGGAAAAGGAAGATTAGGTTTGCAGCGAAGATAGATAATGAGTTTAGTTTGGGGCCTGTGGATATGAGGGGCTTGTAGGAGATTCAAGAGGAATCGTTCAGTAATGTGTTGCATACATGAGTCTAGAGACAAGGGAAGTGGTCTGGGCCACGAGGAAGGACTGGAGAGCCCTTGGCTCTAAGCAGTGATAGACAAGAGACCAAGGAAAAGCATGCAATGAATGAGAGGAGCCCAGACCAGAACCCAGAGAATCTCCCTTCACCCCCATTTAGGAGACACTAAGAGGAAGATTAGGAGCAGCCACATAACTGGGGACCCAGAGAGTTTGGAGGGGGTTTAGTTTGATTTGGTGGGGGGTTTGCGATAAGCTTTTGCTATGTTGCCCAGACTGGCTGCAAGGCCTGGGATCAAGTGATTGCTTTTCCTCACCTGTTTACCCTTCACCCTGCCCCCAGTAGCTGGGACAACAAGATGTGCCCCTCTGCACCCAGCTAGGCACAGAGTAAAGCTACCTTCAGAAATAAGGTCTGCAGGGCACTTCCCATCCAAGAGCTGTTTTTTTGTTGCAATTAGCTATGCAAGTAGAAGCATTCACCAGAAAATAGATTGAGATAACCAGCAGGCTCCAAATCACACTGCTAGTTAATAACAAAACTGGTCTTTGAACCCGAATGTTCTGACCCCAAGGCCAGGACACTCCTTTACTATCAAGCTTCTTTTTGGTTAAATAAGAAAGAATTCCTCCTGCTCTTAGTCAGTACTCAGCAGGTGTCCCTGCCCTTCCTGGGTAGCAGTTGCTTAGCTGAGAACGAAACACCTCCACTTTCACATGGCCCTGCTTGTTCCTCTTGCCGCCACTTCCTCTTTGCTGGTTTGAAATCCAGTCTTTCCAGCATTCGCTGAGGTCCCTCCATTAGCCTCCCCTGAGGACTCTAACATCTCTTTTCTAAGTTTCAGAAGCAAATCCACCCTCAGGTGGCCCCCTGTGAGCCACGGTCTTGCAAAATCCCGTCACCTAGCAGGCAAGTGGAAACTGGAGCAAGCTCCCAGGCAGTAGAATATGGCAAAGGTGAAGATGCATCACCACGTGGCTCTGTCCCACCACGTGCAACAGCACTGTACTCTTTCCTTGCCAACCACATGAGTCTCCTGTTGGCCTAGGAAGCCAGCTGCCTATGAAGACATCTTGAAGCAGATAGATACAGTGGGCCCAGGACAGCAGCCCCCGGGGACAGCGAGAAAACTGGGCTTCAGCCCTGTACCCTAACAAAATACTGATGACAATAACATGGGCTCAAAAGATCCTGAGCTCCACAGAGGAAGACTCTCCATGCTAGGCATGGTGACACATACTTGTTATCGCAGCACTTCGGAGACTGAGGCAGAAAGATCACAAATTTGAGGACAGCCTGGGCAACTTATTAAGACACTGTGTTAAAAAAAATAAAAAATAAAAAATAAAAAGAAATGGAGGAAGAGGGAAGAAAGACAGCCCAACCAGTACCTTGACTGCTGAAATCAACCAAAACTGTGAGATCCTGAATGCACTGAATGTTTGTCTTTTGAGACGGGTTTTGCTATGCGGTTCAGGCTGACCTCAACACCCTATGGAGCTCAGACTCAAACTGGCCTCAAACTCAAAGTGATCCTCCTGCTTCTGCTGCTGAGTACTGGGATTACAGGCCTGGCCTGAATGCACTTTTTTTTTTTTTTTTTTGTATTTTAGAGAAGGGTCTACAGGGTATTCAGTGTCTCACTACTAGATCTGACTGGTAGTGATCTGTCTGTTTGCAGTCTCCCAAGATTTGGGATTATGGGTACCACCATGCCCAGTCTCAATTGCTATCTCAGTGCATCCTGGGGATGGGGCCTTCATGGCAGACCTGGGGATAGAACCCCTGGCCCCTGTGCCTGTTTGCAGGCACTTTAATCTGCTGAGGTATTTGGTCAGCCCTTTTCCTAATGTACATTTTAAGCTGCTGAGTTGCAGTGATTTATTGCATTTAGGATTAGCACCACTCAGTTTATTTTTTAATTTTTAAAATTCATTTATTTATTTGCATCACCTCTCAGCATTTTGGCTAAGATCAAGTATATTTATTTATTTAGTATAGGGGCTTGCTATGCAGCTCAGACTCATAGTGATCTTCCTATTTCAGCCTCCCCAGTGATGGGATTATAGGTGTGTACCACCATATCAGGTCTCGAGACAACAAGCTCCCACCGCTCGGGCCAGCACTGCATGCAGTACTGGGGATCGAACCCAGGTACTTTGTGCTTACCAGGCAGGCTCTTAGATCACTAAACTATCTCCCCAGCCCATCACAACCCGATTTAGTTTTTTTGGTTTTTTTTGGCCAGTTCAGCCCACCCTGAGGGCGGGACTGGAGCAGAATGTAGTACCAGGGATCCAACCACAGTCTGCTGTGCCTGCCTAAGCTTGCCTAAGCAGTGCTTTAGACTGCTGAGCTATCTCATTGGCCCACCACAGTTTAGACCACATCATACTATCTAGTTTAGCTTTACTTCTCCAATATAACATAAGCTTCTTGAAAATAAGGAACAGGTCACATATGACTTATCCTGCCATTCTGTGTTCAGGGCTTCTGTGGCTCAGAAGCTCAAATGGGACACAGTGTGGATGGCTTATTTGTGCTCCATGATGCTCTTGGGAAGATGCAGTGGCTAAGGGCAACTAGATGGTCAGGGTCTGGCAGTCTCTAGAAACATGAGTGGTGCCAAAGCTGACTGCTGCCTGAGTCTACACATGGTCTCTTTGTGTGGCTTCTTAGCTTCTTCGAGCTTGTGGAGAGGACCCAAGGGAATGTCCTGAGAGTACTTTTATGACTTCAATGGTCAGACAGCATTGCTTCACCATATTGCTTAGTCACAAGGGTCTGTCCAGCTGCAAGGCGAGAGGACATAAACACCATTACCTGATGATAGTAGTGTCCATGCCACACTATAATTAGAACACGTAGGATGAAATATGAAGTGGTGGCTGTGGTTGGGAAATATAATTGGCCACACTGGTATAGTTTATAGGTTTAAAACAAATGCAACAGAAATCAAGGGCTAGGATCCAGCCTGGAGAGCTCAGGGCTGCTTCTCTCTTTCGCCTCTGCTGCTCATTCTCATTTATCTCTGCTTCTGTCTCTCAGCAAAAATGCTGTTGTTTTTCTCATCCTCTGTGTAGGTTCCCAGAGAACACCCATCATTCTTGAGTTATGTGCCCACGCTGGGCTGATTCAAGTCGTTTGGGATCATATGCCCAAGGCACACAGAGGGGAGAAGGCTTGCTGGATGCAGACTGTGTCACTCCAGTGAACACAGTGCAGTGTGCCTTCAGGTCTCCTGGTCCTCTACTGTGTCCTATGATGAGGGTGCTTCAGAGTGCTTTACCTGTGGTCTTCATACCTTGTGCCTGTCTTTGACTTCACCACATACTGCTCTGAGATGTTCTGGTTCCCCATAGAAGAGACAAGTACTGACTCTTGCAGCCACCCTGTCCTGCTTTATTATGCCATTCCTTCTCACCACATCTGAGTTCTTTTGAGGGGTCACCCACAAAAACCATTTCACATCTTTATTCTAGGGTAACTCCCTAGGCAGCCATCACTCTGTTAGCTGCATCGGTTTTCCTCAGTACCTCCCTCTTTTTCTCTCAAAATAAACTCAACCTAACAGCTGGAAAGTAATACAATAGGTCAGATGTTCTCATAATAAAACAAAATAAACAAACCAAAAGGTTTCTGCATTGTTGTCATCATCCAATGGGAAATAATATTAAGTCTGAGTCATCTGTATTGTTCCTGTCTGGTTTTAATCCTAACATGTCATTAGGAAGCTTTTGACTACAGGTACAGAAAATTCAAAAGTGGTTTAAACAGTAAGGAAAAGACTAGCAAGACTATAGGGAAGGGCAGTCAGTTAATTCAGCATCTTGTTCATACAACATCTTTCATCTCTCCCTTGTGCCATCTTCCGTGTATCATTTGGGCCACTTGGCTAACTCCTATGAAGATGGCTGCTGTCCCTTCTGTGCTCAGTTCTCCGGCTGAGGGGGTGATGGTGGCTTCCTTTGTCCTCCTGCACACTGGGCAGAAGATGCCCCTGATTGGTCTGGGTACCTGGAAGAGTGAGCCTGGTCAGGTAAAAGCAGCTATCACATATGCCCTTAGAGTGGGCTACCGCCACATTGACTGTGCTGCTATTTACGGCAATGAGCCTGAGATTGGGGAAGCTCGGAAGGCAAACGTGGGACCAGGCAAGTTGGTGCCTCAGGAGGAAGTGTTTGTGACATCCAAGCTGTGGAACACAAAGCATCACCCTGAGGATGTGGAGCCTGCCCTCAGGAAGACATTGGCTGACCTCCAGCTGGAGTATCTGGATCTGTATCTGATGCACTGGCCTTATGCCTTTGAGCGGGGAGACAACCCCTTCCCCAAGAATTCCGATGGGACTATATGCTATGATTCCACCTACTACAAGGAGACCTGGAAGGCTCTAGAAGCCCTGGTGGGAAAGGGGCTGGTCCGAGCGCTGGGCCTGTCCAACTTCAGCAGTCAGCAGATTGATGATATACTCAGTGTGGCCTCTGTGCGCCCAGCTGTCTTGCAGGTGGAGAGCCATCCATACTTCGCTCAGAATGAGCTGATTGCCCACTGCCAGGCATGTGGCCTGGAAGTGACTGCCTATAGCCCTTTGGGTTCCTCTGAGTGTGCTTGGCGCCACCCTGACGAGCCTGTTCTCCTCGAGGAACCATTGGTCTTGGCACTGGCTGAAAAGTACAGCCGATCTCCACCTCAGATCTTGCTCAGGTGGCAAGTCCAGCGGAAGGTGATCTGCATACCCAAAAGTATCACCCCGTCTCGTATCCTTCAGAACATCCAGGTGTTTGATTTCACCTTCACCCCAGAGGAGGTGAAGCAGCTGGATGCCCTGAACAAAAACTGGCGCTACGTTTTGCCAATGATTACAGTGGATGGAAAGAGGGTCCCAAGAGATGCAGGACACCCTCTGTATCCATTTAATGACCCATACTGAAGAAACCACAGCTTTCTATCTTGCCTTTCACCTCAAACTGTGAGGTCCTGCCTGCTGCTCCCCCAGTAAAGGGAGTTAATAAAGCCATTAGAGAATCTAAAAAAGAAAAAAAAAAAAAAAAAAAAAAGATGTCTGCTGGGCTCCAGACATCACCAACACACATTATCTCAATACTGAAAAACATGAAGCAGGACTCTTCTTGTGCCCACTTGTAGAGAAACCTTCGTAGTAGCCTTGAGTCAGCTCTTTTTCATGTCTCATGAGCCAAGAGTATATTATCTGCTAATCTGTGAAACCAGTTACTGGCAAAGGAACCAAAAGTGCCATGACTGACTTAAACAAATCAAGACTTACTGGGTGGGACTGAGACTAGATTTGTTCCTGTACACATTAATCATTCCTCAGTGAATACAAGCACAAAGCTGGGGCTCTGCAAATACAAAGAAAGAGGTAAACAAAGAGGGATTAGAGCCGGGTGTGGGGGCTGGTGACATAGCTCAGTGGTCTAAAGCATGACCTAGGCAAGCTTAGGAAACTGCAAGGACCATGGTTTGATCCCCAGCACCACATGCTGTACCACCCCCACCCCCAGGGCAGACTGAGATGGCCATAACATAAATGAATAAATAAATAAATATAATTAATTTTAAGCCGGGCGTGGTGGCTCCCGCCTGTAATCCCAGCACTCGGGAGGCTGAGGCAGGAGGATCGGTGCGAGTTCGAGACCAACTTGGGCTACAAAAGTGAGCTCAAGGCTAGCCTGAACTGCATAGCGAGACCCTGTCTCAAAAAAGACAAAAAAAAAAAAATTAATTAAAAAAAAAAGATCTGGGCATGGTAGCTCACACCTGTAATCCCAGCACTTGGGAGGCTGAGACAGGAGGATCTGTGCAAGTTCAAGACCAGCCTGGGCTATAAAAGTGAGCTCAAAGCCGGGCATGGTGGTGCACGCCTGTAATCCCAGCACTCGGGAGGCTGAGGCAGGAGGATCGGTGCGAGTTCGAGACCAGCCTGGGCTACAAAAGTGAGCTCAAGGCCAGCCTGAACTACATAATGAAACCCTGTCTCAAAAAGACAAAAAAAAAA
>PVJA010020486.1:0-27235 GCA_004027025.1 Myocastor coypus | reverse complement strand
AAGATCAAGTGAAGTCTTGTCAGTCAGTGTTTACTCTCTGCATCTGTTGCATACACTAAAAGGTTGTTATTACCAAAGACAGCTTCACATTCGTACACAAAACTGTGAACGTGATCTGTTCTAATTGATCATTTCTCTTTGGTTGATGCAGCACATGAAGATCTTGATGAAGTCAGTCTCCTGACAGCTATCACGGTATTTATTTTGTCTACTAGTCCAGAAGTAACGGCTATCCCATACCTTCAGAATCGCTGTATTGAAAAATTTAAGGCTACTCTTGAGATAAAAAATACCATGGTAAGTGTCTTTTAACCAAGACAGGTTTGTAATAAGAATATGTTTAGACTTTTGCAAAATTTTGTAGTTTTGCTAGCTCCAAAAAGAACTATCGAAGTACAATTTTTTATTTTTACATTTGACATGAGTGCTTTTTCTTGTGATAATAAAACCAGATAATAATGATATGTATTCTTCCATTCTATGGGTGGTGGCATGGTGGTGCATGCCTATAATCCTGGGGAAGTTGAAAACAGGATCACTACATAGTGATATCCTGTACCAAATACATTTTTCTAAAAAAGGCATTCGTATGCATTTTTCTGACAGCATCTGAAATTTGGTAGTGAGAGAAAAAAAGAAATGTTAAAAATCTTAATTTGAAATAGAGACATCTTAAAATTTATATATAGTATACCCTTACAAAGTTGGGGTTCTGAGCTTGCGGCCTCAGTCATTTGTAGATTTTTCCTTACAACTTAATTAATAGTTGTTCGCAGAAACCACAGATATCCTCCAGTTATTGTTTTGGCATGGGGATTGCCAGTAGTCAATGAGACCATTATTTACAGTTCTCTTTTTTTATAACTCGCTGCTGCCCTATAACCCTTCTCCAGCAGGTACACCAGCATTCCCTTATCATAACAGGCTTCTGTACCATGTATAACTTCTCAACTATTCTAGGTTTTGTTTTCCTAAAAGCCCAAAGACCCCTAAGATACTGCCAAAAATGCTTTGCAGCTCCAGAGTTTATTAATATAGCATTTTACTAAATTAAATTACATAGCTGCAGGAGACGCAGCAGATTTAGTAAAGGTTTAAACTATAAAAATAAGGGCCAGCCAAATAGTTCAGCCTTCAAGCAGGCTCAGGGGCCAGGGGTTCTATCCCCAGGCCTGCTGTGTGAGCCCTGTTCCTGGGGCATACTGAGATGGGTGATTGAGACTGGACATGGTGGCTCCTGCCTGTAATCCCAGCTCTTAGGAGGCTGTAAACAGGTGAATCATCATGAGTCCGATCTAGTGGTAAGACCCTGAACACCCTGTAGACCCTTCCCTAAAATATAAACTATAAAAATAGGCATTTTGGGCCATTGGGATAACTCCAAACAAGTATAGGACCTGGGGTTCAATCCCAGGAACCACATGCTGCTCCAGCCCCACCCCTGGGTACAAGGAGCTGGCCACCAAGACCAGGTGTGGTGGCACAAACCTGTAATCCCTGTGCTGAGGAAGCCGAAAGCAGGAGGATCACAAGTCTGAGCTGCGTAGTGAGATCCTGTACCAAATCCTTTTTTTTTTTTAAAGCATTTAAATACATTTTTATGACCACATCTGAAATTTGCAGTTTTTCATAATTTATAGGTACTCTAAGAACATAATTACCATGAATTTTGGGATCCACTGTAAATCTGAAATTTTTGTTAATATAAAATTTTATTGGGGCCCAGCAGGATGGTTCAGTGGTCTAAAGCACCTGCTTAGGAAAGCTTAGGTGGCTGCAGGGACTGTGGTTCGATCCCCGGCACCACATGCTGCACCAGCCCTGCCCTCAGTCTGAGCTGGCCATAAAAACAAGTAAATAAACTAAAGTTCTGAAACAAAAAATAAATAAATAAATAAAATTTTATTGATAGAACTCTGTGATACAAAGAACTTCTAGAAAAGACATTGTGGCCAGGCATGGTAGTGCACATCAGCCCTCTGGAAGGCTGTAGCAAGATCATCAAATTTGAGCCCAGTTTGAGCAATTTAGCAAGACCCTGTCTCAAACTTAAAAATGTAGAAAGGGCTGGGGGATATACCTCAGTGCAACAGCCTGGGGTCATTTTTCAGTATTGCAAAAATAAAAAGGAAAGCTCTAACATAGGTCTTCAGCAATATGATTGTGAAATAAGGGCACACTGAGACTGGTGATTGAGTGCATTGAGTGATTTCCAAAACAGTGCGTACAAGTTGATCCCATTCCTTTATAGCCACTTCATTTGTTAGATTAATTTCCTATTTTACATATTTGTAGTCCATGTTTGCAAATACATTTATTCTCAAAGATACAGAAACTAAATTTTCTCTCACAAAAAGATACTCAAATACAGCCATAAAAGGTATTTTGTTTTGCTTTGTTTTTTAGACAGGCTTTCATCATATAGTTCAGGCTGATCTTGAGCTCACTCTATAACCCAGTTTGGCCTCAAACTCATGGCAAACCTCCTGCCCCAACCTCTCAAATGCTAGGATTATAGATGTGTACCCTACACCTGGCTTCTTTTTTTTTTTCACAGTTTATACTATTTTTGTCTCTTTCTTGACTAGGTACAATTCAAGACTTATCAGCTTCTACATTCCATTTTCCAGTATCCAAACCCAGCCATTTCATACCCATACATCTACTCTTTAGCATCTTTTATTGTGGAAAAACTACAGGAAATAGAAAAAAGAAAACCTGAAGATGCCACTGAGGTTCAGATCTTTCAAGAAGGCATAAAGATCTTGGAAGCATTGGTAACCATTGCTGAAGAACAGTATCGTAAGTGTCAACAGTGAGTCCATACTACTCAGTCTCTCAAGACAGTGCTAACTTTAAAACATTCATTTAGTTTGTATCAGTATTTCACATTCATTGAAAGTTCATGATTTTTATCCTGGGGCTGGGGAGATAGCTCCATGGCACAAGTGCCTGCCTGGCAAGTGTGAGGTTGTGAATTTGAACCCCAGTGCTATCAAAAAAAAAAAAAAAAAAAAAGTTTTTTATCCTATTCAGTGTTAATTTGGCAGAAGAGATTTAAAGAACTATTTCTTCCCTCAAGGAAAAATATGTACAGTTTGAGGGCTTTGTCAGCATGAATGATAAACGTTTATGTTCTGAGCTGGCATTGTTTGTTTACTTCCTAGGCTCTCAGCTGGTGGCCTGTCTCCTGCCTATCCTCATTTCCTTCCTTTTGGATGAGAATGCTCTTGCTTCAGCACCTTCAATAATGAGGAATTTACATGACTTTGCCTTGCAAAATCTCATGCAGATCGGGCCTCAGTATTCATCAGTTTTTAAAAATATAATGGCTTCTTCTCCAGCCCTGAAGGCGCGCCTAGAGGCTGCTATAAAGGGTAATCAGGAAAGTGTCAAAGTCAAGTTACCATCATCAAAACATACTAAGCACCCTGGAAAGAATTCAAGCATCCAATTAAAGACCAATTTCCTCTGATTTTACTTGTTTTTGGAATAGCAAGCACCTTAATACAATACTTATCATTTCGTTCTCTTTGGAGACAAAGGGAAAGTTCAGACTCATGTGCACTTGGAGATCTAGTTGATTGTTTTAACTTAAATAGCTGTGACTTTGAAATTGACAGCAAACAACATTTTGTGGAATGTTTTTCCCACTTAATTAGGCAATAGAGCTATCAGAAATTTTTTTTATTTTATTTTTATTTTTTGTCTTTTTGAGACAGGGTATCACTGTGCAGTTGAGGCTGGCCTTGAGCTCACTTTTGTAGCCCAGGCTGGTCTCGAACTCGCACCGATCCTCCTGCCTCGGCCTCCTGAGTGCTGGGATTACAGGCGTGCGCCACCACGCCCGGCTGCTATCAGAAATCTAGCCAGAAAAAAAAAAGAAATTTCAAAAATGTGCTAAAGAATTAAATTTCCTGGGGCTCGGCGGGATGGCTCAGTGGCCTAAAGTGCCTGCTTGGGCAGCTTCAGGGACCATGGTTCGATCCCCAGCACCACATGCTTCAACAGCCCTGCCCCTTGGGACAGGCTGAGCCGGTCATAAAAATGAGTGAATAAACAAATAAAGGTTCTGAAACAAGAAAAAATAAATAAATAAATAAAATAAAAAATTATTTTTAAGAAAAGGAAGAAAGAATTAAATTTACTGGGGCCTGGGAGATAGTTCCGTGGCACAAGTGTCTGCCTGGCAAGTGCAAGGTCCCAAGTTTGAACCCTGGTCCTGCAAAAAAAAAGAATTAAATTTACTAAACAATCATTGCTTTAAAAATGGATTTCTTCTATCAGTCCATATACATGTCATATACTTAATTCTTGACAGATACAGATTTCAATTGAGTATAAATTATCTGCACATAGATTGTATCCTCATCATTAATAGAAGGTTCTGCCACGGGCCCAGGATATAGCTCAGCAGTGCAACACCTGCTTGGCAAGTGCAAGGTCCTAAGTTCTTCTATTCCTGGTATTCACCCAAAAAATATTTTTCAAAATAAAAAGAAGATTCTGCCTTATATAGTTAATATTATTAAACATTGGGCATCTCCAGCAAGATTAATGATTGGAAAGCTTGAATTACAATTATCCAATATATTATGGTAAAAGTTAATTGCAGCACTACAATTTGACATAGAGTTCATGCCCATAAGTAAGACTTTATACCATCTTTTTGGTTAGCTTGCATTTTCACTATTTCTGTAATGAATTTTCTGTTAATAGTTAACACTATTCCAAACATTTATGGCAAACATTTATTTTGATGAGTTAATATAGATTTATATCTATATTGTATTTAATCAACTATGGGTTTATATATGCTGTATTTATACAACAAACTAGATCATCAATGAATTACAAGTATTTTTTTAATAGGGAACATATTTTAATACAGAAAAAAAACTAATGATGGAGTCATTGGTTAAAAAATATTTTTTAACTGTTTGTGATCATTGACTCTTCTTGCACTTCAGTGTTACACTGTAAGTCAAACAGTATATAAAGCATCTCCCTGTTAAAAATTACAAACCAAAGTAACATGGCAATTCAGAATTGAGAAGACACATTGATTGAAGCAAGAGCAATGTGATGTACTCTATTTTATTATGTGTGTATATATTCTTGTAAATTGTTCAGGATAGAAACATTTCATAAATTTAATACTATAGTCAGTTTTTCTAAATTCCATAAATAAAGCTAATTTTCTGTATCTTTCTTGTATTTTAAATCATTTTACTCAGAAAAGACAACAGATTCCAGAAAAATTAATTCTATGGAATAAATAAGATCCCTTTGTAACTTGGCTTTTTTGCTCAGAGGAGCCGTTCTTGGAGCATTGTTTGCAATGATAAATTCTGTCCTCCTAAATGTCCCTAAAAATTGAGAATCAGTTTAACAACTTCCTCATGTGTCCTATAGTGCTTAATACCTTCTTCAATGTATGAAACATCACAGTACATTTTTTATTTTTAGTGTGTGTGTGTGTGTGTGTGTGTGTGTGTGTGTGTGTGTATTACTGGGGATCAAAACTTGGGACCTTGCTGTTTGCCAGCACAGTGCATTTTAATGTCATCTTCAGTCTTCTTACAATGTCCATCCTCATAGGGAGAAACCTTATCTCTAACTTGGCTCTGCAGCATCAGCTGGATACTCACTAGTGATACAGGGACCTCCAAATAATATAGGGAAAAAAAGGAAACTCCTGACCTGAAAGGTGCCTGTGATGGGTTTATGTTCTCTAAAACCAAAGAACAAATTTTAGGAACAAGCAGAAGTTATGAGGAGAATATCTTTGTTAGAGGAAATAAAGCTCCTGCCCAAGGGAGGGACAGGAGGGCTTCACACCTGCAGCGGGTAACCCCTCGGAAGCTGTCTCTTCCTGGGACTTTTGTAGAGTAAAACTGCAGTGAGGCAGATCTAAGGTGGTGAAGAACATGGGAACTTGCCTAGGTAGACGTGAGGTGAGACAAAACTATGGCCAACCAATGAGATTACAAGCACAGTTGCTCAGGTAAAATTGATTGAACCAGAATCCAATGGAGAAGAGTTATGTAGCAAGCAGACCTATATATGGAACAGGGTTTCTTCCTATTAGGGATTGCTGTTAGTGACTCATTTAGGCTCTTTTAAGGTGATTGATACCTGTTCATAATATTAATCCCTTCCCAGTACTTGGGAGGCTGAGGCCAGAGGATCGCTGCAAGTTAGAGACGACCCTGGGCTACAAAAGTGAGCTCAAGGGCAGCCTGAACTGCTAACTAGACACTTTCTCAAAAAGACAAAAAAAAAAAAAGAGTATCAGTCCCTGATGCCCATTCCCAGGAATGTATGTAGCTACATTTGTTTACTATTTTGTCTTAAGAAGTCTGGCCCACAGCAGGGAGTGTATCTTTCAAAGTTGCAAAGTCACCTTGTCTCCATATTGTCTCCTTGAGAGCCTGGCCCTGTTTGACTGCCTATAATATTTCTATCTAATTCAGCTGCCTACTACAGTAGCTCTTGAACTACACTGGTGTGTATGGATTGGATCTGCACTCAGATATACTGCCAGGGCAAGTGCTGGACTGTGTTGTGTTCAGGACATAATTTTTTTGACTCAGATTTTTTTCTTCATTGTTTTATGTGTTTTAGTTATTTCTTACCATTTGTTTAATGTTAAGATTTCCAGGGTTGGGGAGATAGCTTGGTAGTCTAAGCACCTGGCTGGGAAGCACAAGTGATACAGGGAGAAAAAACTGATCCCAGATAGATAACCTCCAAAATGATATAGGAGAAAAATGATCACCAACCTGAAAAGTACCTGGAACTAGTTCCTGTTTTCTAAAACCAAAGAATGAATTTTGTGAACAAATAGAGGTAATGAGCAGAACATATTTGAGGGAAAGAAAGCTCCTGTCCAAGAGAGGAACAGCAGGGGAGTGTCCCAAGCAGGTTATCCCCTGGAAGCTGTCTCTTTCAAGGACTTTTATAGTGCAAAACCATGTGGTGAGGTGGGTCTAAGGTTGTGGAGAAGACATGGGAACTTGCTTAGGTGGGCATGAGGTGGGACAAAACTGTGGTCAACCAATGAGATTACAAGCACCATTGCTCAGGTAAAGTAGATTAAAATTGGGATCCAATGGGAAGGCAAGTCAACAGCCAGCAGGCAAGAATACCACCTATTGGGCTTGGGCTCCTGACTCCAGGCTCTTTGAAGGTGACTGATACTTATTTAAAATATCAATCCCTGCTCACTCCTGTAATCCCAGCACTCAGGAGGCTGAGGCAGGAGGATTGGTGCGAGTTCGAGACCAACCTGGGCTACAAAAGTGAGCTCAAGGCCAGCCTCAACTGCATAGTGAGACCCTGTCTCAAAAAGACAAAAAAAATAAAAATAAAAATATAAAATAAAATAAAATATCAATCCCTGATGCCCACCCTTAAAGAAGTATGCAGTTGCTTTTGTTTACTCTTGTCTTGAGATCTAGCCCACAGTGAAGGAGTGTCTGTCTCTAGTTGTAAAGTCACCTTGTCTTCCATGTTGTCCTTGAGGGCCTGGCCCTGCCTAAAGGCCTATAATATTTCTATCTAGTTCAGCTATCCACCACACAAGGACCTATGTTTGATCCCCAGTACCACATGCTCTGCCCCCCCCACCAGGCCAACTACTGAAACTGAACATGGTAGCACATGCCTGTAATCCCAGCGCTGAACAGGCTGAGATTGAGTTAAAGATTCTGTATGACTTTTAATAGTTAAAGGAAAAAAATAATGTTCAGAGTCATGGGGTTATGAATTTTGAGTTAGGCAGTATCATGCAGCCTTTTAATATATTGCTTTGTTGTAGGCAGTTGCATTAGATAGAAATATTATAGGCAGTCAAACAGGGCCAGGCCCTCAAGGACAACAGGGAAAACAAGGCAACTTTACAACTAAAGACAGACACTCCTCCACCGTGGGCCAGGTCTCAAGACAAGAGTAAACAGAAGGAACTAAATACTTCTTTAAGGGTGGGCATCAGAGATTAATACCCTAAATAATATCAGTCACCTTAAAAGAACCTGGAAAAAGTCAGGAGCCCAAGCTCAGTAGGTGGTATTCTTGCCGCTTGCTAAGTGACTTGCTTTCCCATCAGATCCCTATTTTAATCTACTTTACCTGTGCTGGTAATCTCTTTGGTTGACCACAGTTTTGTCCCACCTCATACCCACCTAAGCAAGTTTCCATGTCTTCTCTATAGAAGTCCCTGGAAGAGACAGCTTCCTGGGGGGACACCCACTTGGGACCCTGCTCCTGTCCCTCTCTTAAACAGAAGCTTTCTCTCAGTAAATATGTTCTGCTCATTACCTCCGTTTTGTTCCTAAAATTCATTCTTCAGTTTTAGAGAACACAAACTCATCCTGGATACTTTTCAGGTTGGGGATCAGTTTTCCCTGTATCATTTGGAGGTTCCCTATTGGAGGTCATCCACCCCAGATCAGTTTTTTCTTCCTGCATCAGCTTTACTTAATAACACAATTACTAAATTTTACCTTGCTAATAAAGAAGTTAAGGATTAACAGCTGAGGTCGGAACCCATCTGGCGGCAGTATTCATGCTGGGGACAGACCAAGTGTTCTTGTGGTCCTTGTTCTGTCAAGGACTCTTTTACTGCTATAGATGCCCTAGGGCTTTCTTCTCTCCCTATTGAATGTGTTTCCAGTTACATGTACCTACATTGCAACCAAAAGGTTCCTCAGTAATATAGTAAGGGGGAAAATGTACCCTCTTAGCTTATATGAAAAAAGAGTATTTCATTTCAAGATTGAGGAGAGGTTTATTAAAGATGAATAGTTAAAACTGAATGATAACGTGCAAGTTTTTTATGTCAGTTTTATGTTAAGCCTCTTTTTGTGATTAAAGCAGTCCCATATTAATCAGCTTAGTAACTCTACAAATTAAATAAAGGGAAGGGACATGAGCTCCATGGCAGAATATTTCCTAGCATGACCAAGACCCTAGTTTTGACTCCCAAGCAGTAATAAATAAAGTGTATTAGCAATTGCAAACCAAGTGATGTAATATGTCTTCAGGTTTTACTGTTGTTGTTTTGTTTTGTTTTGTTTTGTTTTGTTTTGTTGTTTTTTTGTTTTGTTTTGTTTTGTTTTGCTTGTTTTGCTTAGGAAATAGATATAAAACTATTAAGTTATTCTGTTTAACTATTACTTACAGATTTATTATGAAAACATTGGTTAGGGGCCCGGCGGGATGGCTCAGTGGTCTAAAGCCCCTGCTTGAGAAAGTTTGGGCGGCTGCAGGGACCGCGGTTCGATCCCCAGCACCACATGCTGCGCCAGCCCTGCCCTCAGGGCGGGCTGAGCCAGCCATAAAAATGAGTGAATAAACAAACAAAGGTTCTGAAACAAGAAAAAAAAATAAATACATTTAAAAAAAAAAAAAAAAAAAAAAATTTAAAAAAAAAAAAAAAAAAAAACTTTAAAAAAAAAAACATTGGTTATAAAATTAAAACTAAATTTTACTTATATGAACTTCACCATTAACAAAGGGAACATGAAGGCCCTTAAAAATATATAAATGAGTTGTTTTTTTAAAAAGGCTCCAGCATGATGGCACATGTCTATGATCCCAGCACTCAGGAGGTTGAGGACAGAGGCTCCTCATGAGTTGAAGACCAACCTGAACTATATATTGAGACTCTGTCTCAAAACAAAGCTCCATATGAGACTATGAGAGCCCAGGTAGGATTTCCATGATGAACTTTATAGAAAGAGTATCAGATGATACAGGTTTAGACAATAGCAGTTAATGGTTGGAATAGATGCATAATCCAAGAGTTTATTGTAAGAGTTTTGTAGGAAAGAATTAACTATCCTGTTTTATCCTATTGCTGTAATACTACCTTAGATTTTACATATGAGGAAAGAAATTCAACCTTGTTATGGTTTATGTCTAGTTGTCTCCCCCGCAATGCCTCATGCAGTCATAGGTGGGGACTTCTAGAGTTTGAGATTAACTCATGACCCACTGGGATTATGGGTTTGAGTACTACACTTATCCTGGGGCATATAGCCTGAATGCAGTATAAGAGAGACAGATTTCCTCTCAGTTGCTATTGTTACTGTTCTTCTGCCATGAACTGCTGCTCTCTGCCATGGGCCAATCTGTCTTGGAGCCAGCCAAGTATGGACTGAAACCTCCAGTAAATGTAAGCTAAATAAACCTTTCCTTCCATCATTTTCGGTGCCAAGTATTTGTCCCAGCAATGTGAGAAGAGTAACTGAGACAAATCTACAAATTGTGATAACATTAATACATAGCTGACAATATATGAATTGACTACAAAGAACTATAAAGTTAAAACATTGAATCATTTCTGACAGTTTAATGATTATATCATTTTAATTCTGGTCACAATCCTAAAGCCTCAAGTTTTGCATTTATCTTTCCAAGACACTAAAGTCAGTATACTTTACTTACATACATTTTATTTTCTCCATCAACTGAGTGTAGTTTCTTCTTCTTCTTCTTCTTCTTCTTCTTCTTCTTCTTCTTCTTCTTCTTCTTCTTCTTCTTCTTCTTCTTCTTCTTCTTCTTCTTCTTCTTCTTCTTCTTCTTCTTCTTCTTCTTCTTCTTCTTCTTCTTCTTCTTCTTCTTCTTCTTCTTCTTCTTCTTCTTCTTTTCTTCTTCCTCCTCCTCCTCCTCCTCTTTTTGCAAGTGCAAGGTCATGAGTTCAAACCATGGTCTCACAAAAAAAAACCACGAATACCTTGATAGGGGGGCAGCAAGATGGCTCAGCAGTTAAAGCACCTGCTTAGGCAAGCTTAGGCAACCACAGGGACCACGGTTCTGATCCCCGGCACCAAATGATGCACCAGCCCCACCCCCAGGGCAAGCTGAGCTGGCTATAACAAATAAAGTGGTGGCGCATGCCTGTAATACCAGCACTTGCGAGGCTGAGGCAGGAGGATCAGTCCGAGTTCAAAACCAGCCTGGGTCACAAAAGTGAGCTCAAGGGCAGCCTGAACTGCATAGTGAGACCCTGTCTCAAAAGGACAAATAATAATAATAATAATAACTTGCTAACCTTTATAAGATGTGAAGTTATTAGAACTTGGGACAGGGATATAGCTCAGCAGCACAAACAGCACTTGCCTGGCAAGCAGTTCAATGCCCACCACCAAAAAAAGAAAGTTACCAGTTTACTTCCACATTTGCTAGAAATGCAGTTACTCAACTCCTGCTGATAGTGAGTAGCCAGTTACTAAATTGTTGACTTCTTTAACCACAAATACAATCCCAGCTTGTGTAAATTCCATGATGCTAGCTAGCTTACTTTAATTGCATTTTTGTTTGATGCCATTGTGTTGTTTCATTGTGGAGTTTTAAAATGATACCACAGGTTACTTGGGGAAAAAATTTTTTTAACTTTTTTAAAGAATTCTGGGCGCCGCACCCGCCCCTTTCGTCTGTCAATGCTCGCAGCTCACGCTCAGGCTCCCGATGGGGAAGAAGTCGCAGGCGGTACCCGGCCGCAGGCCCATCCTGCAGCTCTCTCCGCCGGGTCCCCGCGGTAGCACGCCGGGCCGGGACCCCGAGCCAGACACAGACCCCGAACCCGACACCACGGCGGCCCCAGCGCCAGCGGCGACGACGGCGCCGGAGGTCGCGGTCGTCGCGGCTTCCGACAACTGTGCTTCAGAAGATGAGCAGGAAGTGGTGGTGGAAGCGCCCAGAGTTGTTCAGAATCCTCCAAAACCAGTTATGACCGCCAGACCCACAGCCGTGAAAGCTACAGACAAGATGAGTGCAAAAAGAAAGAGCTATTCCGTCGAGTACAAGAAGGGCATCGTGGAGGACTCGAGGGGCAAGAATCTCACGGCTTTCTGCAGAGAGAAGTTGGATCTCCGAATGGTCCGGAAGTGGCGCTTTGAGTACAAGACCCTGAGTCAGCAGGTGGATGAGGGCAATGCAAAGAAGTGCAAGTGCGGTTCAGGTTGGCAGGCCTCATTCCCAGATCTGGAAGACATTGTCTGTGAATGGATCGCCGACCGGGGCGCCAAGGCTCTGGTTGTGGGCAGGGCTGAATTCAGGTCTTTGCCCTGGCTATGGCTCCACAGTTAGAAATATCCCCTGATGAGTTCAAGACGTCCCAGCACTGGCTGGATGGCTTCCTTCAGCGGTACCATTTGCTGTGTCTCTAGATGGGCATCCATTCAGGCAGGAAGATGCCAGAGCTACTGAAGTGCTTGCATTCAAGGCCCTTTGGCTGGCCTGAACTTCCCAAGATACCAGCTGTTGTGACTCCTGTCGATGAAGCCATAGGTTCATGGGTGAAGGATTTCAAAGGACTATAGATCTTAGAGGCACCTCACCAGTCTGTGTTCCCCCACTAGGGATGGAAGCACAGGTGTTACATGTACTTCAGCAGTTCATGTGGACAGAAAGAAATCGTAACTCAGGCCATGAGAATGTTTTGGGCATCTGTTCATGGAAGCAAAGGGCCGCTGCAGCGGGTAGCTGTGAGAATGTGGCCCAATCGAATGCTGCCACTTGTTTGGCCAGGTGACCAAAGAGGTCCCTGAGTCCAGGACTCAGCTAGCACTCACCACACTAAAGACAAGAACTTGCTAGCAGAGAACAGATCACACAGTGGTTCCTGAAGGAATGACTGCCCAGCTCTGTGTGCATGGAGATCTGTGACGGTAGTAAAGACAGCACAGAGGGAAATCACTGGAGATGTGACAAGCCGTGATGCGGACGAAGAATCCATGGGGTGAAATACTGCCTGGTCCGTGAGCGGGCTGCGTGCACGAGGAGACCTTTAAGGAGAGACTGGGACAAAGGAAATGGAATCCAGAAAGTTCAGGCCAGAATTTGGGAGTTGGAGAGTTACTCTGGTGTGTTCTAGAAAATGATGTGACTTTGTTTGAATAAATGTAAATTTCAGTGCATGAAAAAAAAAAAAAAAAAAGAATTCTGACTATTCTTAGCTGGGCATGGTGGCACACACCTACCCACCTCAGAGGCTGAGGTAGGAGATTGATGGAAGGACTGCAGCAAGTTCACAGCTGGGCTTTGTGAATTCAAGGATAACCTATCTCTTTTTTTAATAATTATGTATGTATGTATGCATGTTATTGCCAGCTCAGCCTGCCCTGGGGGCTAGTGCAGCATGTGGTGCCAGTGATCAAACCACAGTCCCTGTGATTGCCTAAGCTTGCCTAAGCAGATGCTTTAGACCGCTGAGCTCTCTTGCCTGCCCCAAGCCCCTATCTTAAAAAATAAAATATTCTAACTATTCCATGTAGCCTATATGTTTCAACAAAATAAAATGTTGGACCAGCAAGATAGCTCAGATTAAGCACCTGCTTAAGCAAACACAGGAACCAGGGTTCAATTCCCAGTACCACATGCCAAGCCAACCACTGAGACCAGGCATGGGGACTGTCTTAGTTACTCTTCTCTCATTGCTGGGACAAATACCCAACACTCAAAATGAAGGAAGGAAAGGTTTATTAGTTCACAGTTAATGACGGTTTCAGTCCATATTCGGCTGGCCCAAGGCTAAGTGGAACAGGGCAGAGAGCATCCAGTTCATGGCGGCAGAACAGCAACAATCCTGATAGAGGCAACTGGCCAAATGGGAGTGGAGAGCAACAGCTCTAGTCTGTCTCTCTGTCTCTAAATTACATCAGGCTTTCTGCCTTAGCCTATCCTATCCACCTCAGGCCACACCTATAATTCCCAGGAATACTCAGACCATAATCTCATTAGTATTAAAACACATAATCCCAGTGGATCATGGATCAAGTCTCAAACTCTAGAAGTCTCCATTCTATGACTCATGAGGCTTTGGGTAGACAACTAGACATAAACCATAACAGGGGCATATGCCTGCAACCTCAGCAGTAGGCAAGTGAGACAGGATCACTACGAGTCCAAACTGCGTGACAAGACCCTGTACCAAATACATTAAAAAAAAAAAAAGTTAATGCTACCTATCAAAAATTAATACTGACTTTTGCATAATAAGATTGAAAATTGACCTTTTATGGGAAAATGTATAGAGGCAAAAAATATATAGACAGACGAAACACTTTTCAGCAATACCAATATGTGTTGTAAAATATTTCAAGAAGAGATTTTTAAAACAATGTGAAGTATGACAGTGACAGCAAGAACAGTGCTACTGTTAGAGGAAGTACAAGTGGCCTCAGGAAAAAAAGAGTTCCTGTGCGACCAAACCTCAGGCTTTCTGGTCAACAGTGAGGTCGCCCAACCCCAATAGCCTCTGTCCATTATTCCCCTTGACTGAGGAAGCTTTGGCCTTTGTACTTAAGGCCAGGATGACTGCAGTTCCCACATCCTTTCCTCTCTAGTAGTGCCAAATACGAGACACATCGTCTAGGCCTTTGTTTAGACACAAAGGCTTTTAAAAGTAGATTTCCTACAGCCGGGCGTGGTGGTGCACGCCTGTAATCCCAGCACTTGGGAGGCTGAGGCAGGAGGATCAGGAGGATCGTTGTGAGTTCGAGACCAGCCTGGGCTACAAAAGTGAGCTCAAAGCCAGCCTCAACTGCACAGTGAGACCCTGACTCAAAAAGCAAAAAAAAATAAAAATAAAAATAAAAATAGATTTTCTAAATTACAGAAATGCTTTTGTAGTGCTGATGAGATAGCTCGGTAGAATAAGTACTTGCCTGGCAAGCACAAGGGCCTGAGTTCAATCCCTAGTTCTGAAGGAAAAAAAAAAAAAAAAGAAATGGTTTTGTTTCAGTGGCTTACAGACCTATGGATGGAGTGAGCTTCCTACTCTCTAATCAGGAGCATCATTCCCCGTCATTTGCTACAGTGTTCATTGTAGATGCTTTCTCTTTTCATTAATATGACAACTTTGATTTTTCTACAAGATAAAAATTACTCCTAAGGGGCTGGGGAGATGGCTCAGCAGCAATGCCTGCTTGGCAAACTGAAGGTGCTGAGTTCAATCCCTGGTACCAAAAAAAAAAAAAAAATCCCAAGGCCAGGGAGATAGCTCAGGAGAATTCCTGGCAAGCTCAAGGGCCTGAGTTCAATCCCTAGTTCCACCAAAAACGAACAAATAAATAAATATCCCCAGGCACTGGGATTACAGGTGTGTGCCACTACCTGTGGCTATTATTACTTTCTTTTTTTTTTTTTTTTTTTTTTTTGAGACAAGGTTTTATGCAGTTCAGGCTGGCCTTGAGCTCACTTTTGTAGCCCAGGCTGCTCTCAAACTTGCACTGATTCTCCTGCCTCGGCCTCCCAAGTGCTGGGATTACAGGCATGTGCCACCAATCCCAGCTTATTATTATTTTTAATAACTTTTGTGTTTGGTTTATAGGTTAAACTTTACTGTAGGCATCTATGTAGGGAAAAAAATAAATATGTATAAGGTTCAGTAGTGACTATACTTTAAAGCTTTGCTGGAAAATCTTACAATGTCCCCCCTGTGGATAGCGGCACTTCTGTGTCTCTGGATGGTTCTCACCACCAGGCTTCTTTTTATTTTTATTTTTTTCTTGTTTCACAACTTTTGTTTGTTTATTTATTTATTTTTATGGCTGGCTCAGCCTGCCCTGAGGGCAGGGCTGGCGCAGCATGTGGTGCCGGGGATTGAACCACAGTCCCTGCAGCTGCCTGCAGGTGCTTTAGACCACTGAGCCGTCCTGCCTGGCCCCCAGGCTTCTTTTTAAGACAGGGTCTTGCTATGTAATTTGGGCTGGTCTTAAATGCTTTATGTATCCTAGAGTGGCCTTGAACTCATGGTGATTGATCCCCTGCCTCAACTTCCGGCGTGCTGGGCCACCATGCCTGGTTGAGAGAATATTTCTGTACAGTTGATTTTGCTTCGTTTTGTTTTTTGTGTTACCAGGGATCAAATTCAGGACCTTGTGCTTGCCAGGCAGGCACTTATGCCACAGAGCTATATCCCTAGCCCCTTCTGTACAGTTGAGGCTCCAAATATTTTCAGATTTAATCTTCATTATTAAAATATCAAATAGGAAAATGATTTTGTAGATAAGAATGAAACCTAGGTAATAGGGTGGCTTCCTGGGGCCATGGGTAGATGGTCATGTCATGGAGAGCAGGGGGGGAAGACATCACAGAGTCTCTTATGCCTTAGGGTTTGATTGTTTTTGTTAAATAAGGCAGGCTCAGGCTGGGGAGTTAGCTCAGTAGAATAAGTGCCTGCCTGGCAAGTGTAGGGTCCTGAGTCAATCCCTGGTAGCACAAAAAAAAAAGTAGATAGATAGATAGATAGATAGATAGATAGATAGATAGATAGAAATGAGACAGGCTCTTAGTCTTCTGATCAGACTGATTTTTTTTTCTTTTTTTTTTTGACAGGCAAGTGCTTATGCTGCTGAGCTAGCTCCCTGGCCCTGAGACTGACTGATTTTTTTTTTTGGGGGGGGGGGGGGACCGGGGCTTGAACTCAAGACCTTACACTTGCCAGGCAGGCACTTGTGCCATGGAGCTATCTCTCCAGCTCCCCGAGACTGATTTTTTAGCAATGAAGATTTATATCATGGCATAGTAAAACTGACTGCCACCATTGTTAGTCACCTTTGCATCAGTGTATTGTATTCACTTTATTTGCTGAGCAACTACTATGCACCAAGTATAGCCTGGTCTCTGAACCTTTTTTTTTACTTATTATTATTATTATTATTATTATTATTATTATTATTAATTATTTTGATAGTACTGGGAATTGAACCCAGGGCTTTTGCTCTGAGGTCCATTGCCTACTATTGAAGTTTTTATTTTTCTGTTGAGACAGGGTCTTATTAAATTGTGTAGGCTGGGCTTGAACCATCAATCTTCCTGGAGTAGCTCCCAGAGTGCTGGGATTAGAGGTGTACACCACTATGCCCAGTTCAGTCTCTTTGTAACTGATTATTTATTTATTTATTTATTTATTTATTTATTTTTGTGGAAGCGGGGTTTGACCTCTCAACCTTGCACTTGCCAGGCGGGCACTTGTGCCACAGAGCTATATCCCTGGCCCCCCTGATGCATTTTTTTAAAACTAAGGCCCATGCCTGTCAGCCTAATACTTGGGAGATCTAGATGTAAGGATCACCATGAGTTCAAGGCCAGCCTGAGACGTGGCCTCCGATACAAAAACAAAACAAGAAAACCCCCAAAGTATCATATAGTACTGAAGTGTCGAAGCCCAAGAGAGGCTGGCAGTGGTCTCTTCAGGACCCCAGGGAGAAGCCCTGACTTGCTTCTTCTAGCTTCTGGTAGTCCCAGGTGACCCTTGGTTTGTGCTGGGGCAATGGCAGCGTCTGTGCCACACTCACACGGGCATCAGCTCTCCATGCCTCTGTCGTGGTCCTTGCCTGCTGTTAGTTTCTCACAGGAAATTGAGTCTGATGGGTAGAAAAGCCCATGAACTCCAAGATGTCATTTCAACAACCTTCTTTCCAAATAAGGTCACATTCTGAGGTGCTGGCGGTTAGGACTTCAACTTAATTCTTGGGATATATAACTGAATCCATTACAAATTCCCACACCCAGAGCTTGCCCTGTTGAAGTATTCATTCAGCCTGCTGAGAGACAGAATGAGATGTTTTCAGCAGTCCAGGGTGTCTAACAATGTTGGCACTGCTGTTAAGTCACTGTAAAGGGTCCTGGAGGAAGCCTCTGAGGGGACTTCATTCACACCAGTGTAGGACTCAGGAAATGAAAAGAAAAGGTTCTAAGTAAAAGCTGAGAAATAGAACTGACTCCCATGCCCACTGTCTGTACCTGTGCAGGAATCCTGGAGGGGGTTACCTTAGGGGTATTAGCTAGCTGGGGTCCAGTACAAGGGGACATCTTGCTTCCCCATCAAGCTGTTACTTAGAAGAATGAGTCTCTTGTTTTCCTCTTCTGTTTGTGCAGTCTGGGGATTGAGTCCATGGTGTGATTGATGCTAGGCAAGCATTCTTGCTTGGAGCCACACCCACAGCTCTGGGCCTCTTGCTAAAATCCAAAATTTCTTGGGTTAAAACTCTATCTTCAGGGTTTGGATGAGATCAGGCACTGTTCACTTAGAAAAAAAGTAAGTTAATCCTTGAAACAACATTGAACTTGTTTCAATTTCAACTGCTTTGGGCCAGCAAGGTGATGCAGTTAAAGAAGTATGCATTAGTATCAGAAGATTAGGGCCAGGCGTGGTGTCTCACCCCTGTAATCCCAGCACTTGGGAGGCTGAGGCAGGAGGATCGCTGTGAGTTCGAGACCAGCCTGGGCTACAAAAGTGAGCTCAAAGCCAGCCTGAATTGCACAGTGAGACCCTGTCTCAAAAAAAAAAAAAAAAAGTTTAGGGGTTGGAGGCCCAGGAGATAGCTCAGGGGAATAAGTGGCTGCCTGACAAGTGCAAGGTCCTGAGTTTGATCCCTGGTTCTGCAGAAAGAAAAAAAAGATTTGGGGATAGCATCTATAGCACTGAAAAAAGAACGGTTCAGGAGACTGAGTAAGATTTAAGAGTTAAGGGCCAGGGAAATAGCTCAGTAGAATAAGCGCTTGCTTGGCAAGCACAAGGTCCTGAGTTCAATCCCCGGTACAAAAAAAAAAAAAAAAAAAAAAAATCTAAGAGTTGGCGAACAGTAGAAACAAGATCTATTAAAAATGTATTGTTTGTGGCTGGCCATGATGGCACACAAGTGCAATCCTAGCACTTGGGGAGAGATAAGGCAAGAGGTTTGCCATGAGTTCAGAGCTACTCCAAGCTACATAGCAAGTTTAAGACCAGCCTGAACTACACAGTGAGGCCCTATCTGGAAAACAACTGAGATAAATATATCTCGTTCAGTGGTCATTATGTCTACAAGACTGTGCAACCACTGCCACTACTCAGCACATTTTCTTAACTCCAAAGGAAACCTCATATCCATTAGCAGTTACTGCCCAGGCCTCCCTCCTAACACTTGGCACCCATAATCCTTCTGTCTGAATGGATTTGCCTGTCTATAGGCATTTCATATAAATGGACATTGGATAGAAACCCAACCACCATGTAGAAAGCCTTTTATATCTACCTTCTGTCAGCTAGCATGTTTTCAAGGTTCATTCACATTGTGCAGTGTTGAATCTTAGGGTTTTTTGTTTGTTTTGTTTTTTGAGACAAGGTCTCACAACATAGTCCAGGCTGGTGTTGAACTCACTATGTACTCTAGGCTGACCTTGAACTCAGAGTGATCCTCCTGCCTTAGCTTTCCGAGTACTGGGATTGTAGACACACACTACCATGCCCAGTAGTTAACAAGTTTATAAATATAAATTACTTTTTAAAAAAAATGCCTGAAATGTTTAAGTATTCAAAACTGCCGACATAAAAATATATCCTGTTAAATTCAACCACACCTATTATTCCACAAAATATTATTTAATAAGACTGCAGATTTTTTAAAGAAAAAAATTATTTCCACCAAATATTTAAAGGAAAAATTTTTTTTAATTTATTTTTTTCTTGTTTCAGAACCTTTGTTTGTTTATTCACTCATTTTTATGGCCGGCTCAGCCCACCCTGAGGGCAGGGCTGGTGCAGCATGTGGTGCAGGGGATCGAACCACGGTCCCTGAAGCCGCCCAAGCTTTCCCAAGCAGGTGCTTCAGACCACTGAGCCATCCCGCCGGGCCCCAAGGAAAATTTTTTAAAAAGACTGTGGGGATGGGGAGATAGCTCAGGGGCATAAGTGCCTAAATTCAATCCCCAATTCTGAAAAAAAAAAAAAAATTAAATACTTTGCTGTAACTTGTATATAAGACAGTCCAGTGCTCACAGAGCCCAACTCTGGTTTGCCAGGAGTGGGTCAGAGTCACTTGGTCACTGTGTGGATGGCAGTGGCTAGTTCTGCTTAGTAAGAACTAGCAGCAGTTTTGTAATACACCTTAACAATCTCCAGTAGCTTTATCTTTTTTCAGATTATTGTGTCAGTCAGTGTAAAACTGTCTGATAGAAAAAAAAAAAAAAAAGTCTCACAAATGACTTTGGCCCTATTCAAAAATAAATTAATACCATAAAGTAGAGGAGTGCTAAAACAGACAAAGAATAGAGATTTGTCAGATAGTCCCCGCAGCCAAAGAAAGAGCTCCAATGGCAAAGCTAGCACAATTTGAGTACTAACTTGTAACACAAAGTCTGAAAAAGAGCCAGGCAAGATGGTGCACACCTGTAATCCCAGCACTTGGGTGGCTGAGGCAACAGGATCTGTGTGAGTTAAAGACCAGCCTGGGATACAAAAGTGAGCTCAAAGCTAGCCTGAACTGCATAGCTAGACCCTGTCTCAAAAAGACATACATACATACATACATACATACATACATACATACATAAAATGCCATATACTAACTCTAAACTGCTTATAGGATTGAGTAAATGGCAGAAAATGGAGTTCTTCTGCTTATACAGATGAACTATAAATAATTTATGTAAATATTTCACCCACAACCTACCTAAGGAGGATACCTATAGAATAGCTCACCAATATCTTCTAACTTACTGAAGATAAACTTTCTTTTTGTATTTATTTATTTAGTTAGTTATTTTTTGTCTTTTTGAGACAGGGTCTCACTATTCAGTTCAGGTTGGCTTTTAGCTTACTGGTTTGTTTTTGTTTTTGTTTTTTTGGCGGTACTGGGGTTTGAACTCACAATTTTGCGCTTGCCAGTCAGGCACTTGTGCCACAGAGCTATCTCCCCAGCCCCTTTTGAGCTCACTTTTATAGTCCAGGCTGGCCTCGAACTTGCACTGATCCTCCTGTCTCAGCCGCCCAAGTGCTGGGATTATAGGCGTGTGCCACCATGCCCAGCCCATACACTTTATTTATCTATTTTTATTTATTTATTTATTTATTTTATTTTTTTTTTGCAGGACCAGGGTTCAAACTCATGACCTTGCACTTGCCAGGCAGGTACTTGTGCCATGGAGCTATCTCCCCAACCCCAAACCTTATTTTTGCAGAACCAGAGATTGAACTCAGGCCCTTGTACTTTCCAGGCAAGTGCTTATTCTACTGAGCTATCGCCCCAGCTCAAGAAGATAAACTTTAGGGCTGGCCAAATAGCTCAGTAGATTAAAGTGCCTGCAAGCAGGCACAGGAGTTAGGGGTTCAATCCCCAGGCCTGCTGTGTCAGCCCACTCCCAGGGCACAATAGAATGGCAATTGAGACTGGGTGTGGTGGTATGTACCTGTAATCCCAGTGACTGGGAGGCCATAAACAGATCATTACAAGTCCCATCTAGTAGTGAGACCCTGAACACCCTGTAGACCCTTCCCTAAAATACAAAAAAAAAAAAAAAAAGAAACTTCAACTCCTCACACTTTGAGTATTGGCTGTACTTATTAAATTCCTTCTGAAGCATACAGTTGGAAAAAGAAGGCTGGGTGGCCCAGGACTATAATGCTAGCACTTAGGAGGCTAAGGCAGGAGGATTACCATGAGTTCAAGGCCAACTGGGGCTACATAGTAAATTCAAGGCTATACAGTGAGACTCTTGTCTCCAAAATGATCAAACAAACAATATAATACAGGACCCGGCAGAATGGCTCAGTGGTCTAAAGCGCCAGCTTAGGAAAGCTTAGGCGGCTGCAGGGACTGTGGTTCCATCCCCGGCACCACATGCTGCGCCAGCCCTGCCCTCAGGGCAGGCTGAACTGGCCATAAAACTAATAAACAAAAGTTCTGAAACAAGAAAAAATAAAATAAAAATAAAACAGTACAACACAATACACTGGGGGAGTGATAAGCACTACCTCAGGTAGGTGATCAGATTAATGCTAGAGTCATACTGGTAAACCAAATAGCAGCACTGTGCACACATGATGAATGGCACATTACCTCAATGGTCTTCTTCCCCAAAATCTATAGCTCCAGTCTAATCATAAGAAAAACATTAGATAAACCTAAGCAGAAGGGTAGCTATAGAATAGCTCACCAGTACCCTTCTAACTTGCCAAGATGGTCAAAAACCACAGAAAGCAAGAAAGTCAAAAACTGCCTCCACCAAGAGATGGCTGAAGAGAGATGATGACTATGTGCAGTGTGGCACACTAGATGGAATCCTGGAACAGAAAAGAGACATTAGGTAAAAACTAAGGAAATCTGATAAAGTATGCGCTTTAGCAATACAAAAGTATCTACTGATTCAGCAGCTGTAGCAAACTACTAGGCATGAAGATGCAACACCTGTAATCCCAACATACAGGATGATGAGGCAGGAGGATTGCCACAAGTTCAAGGTCAGCCTGGGCAATTCACCAAGTTCAAGACTGGTCTGAAATATATAATGAGATACTGCCTCCAACAGTTGTGACAAATGTACTAGTGTAAGATAATAATAGGGCATGAGGTATAAAAAAGTATCTTCACAAACTTTTCTGTAAATCTCAAACTATTTTAAGGTGAAAAGTTTATACTTAAAATTTTTTTAGGCTGGATGAATCAGTGCACATCTGTAATCCCAGCACCCGGAAAGCAGAAGCCAGAGAATGGAGAATTTAAGGCCAGCCTAAGCTAAACAGCAAGACCTTTCCTCAAAATAAATAAATAAATAAATATCAAAACTTGGGGTTCAGCATATCTAGGGTTATTTGCATTTTTGCCCCACACTCATTTCCCATGTCCCTTACTATTTTTTCCCCCTTTGCCATCTGGGAATTGACCAACCCCAGGAACCCCCCATGTGCCAGGCAAATGCTATACCCCTGGCTGGGCTGCCCCCACATCCAGTCTTAAGTCATCTCCCAGTGTGGCTTTCAGTTAACACAGAATGGGCTGTGAAGTCAACCACGGCCTTCAGTCAGTTTGCTGATTGGCATCAGACCTGGTTTTTCCAAAGTAGGTCACCTCAGCCTCATCCACCTGCATTTTTAGAGATTAGTCAGAAGAATTGATAGGTAACTTGCCTTTGGGCACCATCAGGAAAAGGTGTGGCTGCATAGAAGATAGGTATGTGGCTTCTGTTTTGGGAGTAACACCCATTGTAGTGAGTATCAAAACACCTTAGTCACTTCTGTTTTGTTTAAGGAATACCACTTCCTTAAGCTCCATCTCAAATAAAAAGAATGAAGTAAGGATAGCCCTATGGAAGGAGGTTGATGGAGATTCGTTGCGGGGGTCCTTGTTTCCAGAAGTCAGCACTCCAGTTTTCATCTTCAACGAGTTGCTGCCCTCCTGCAGTTTCCTCTGCATAGCGCATCAGTACTTCTCGCTGGTGAGGGGCCTGTGGCACCGAGGAGGGTATAGCAAGCATAAAGAGCTGTGCATAACTGAGCAACTGCTCTAGCAACTTGTGCTGCTTTATGAAAATTCAGAATTCTGTGGACAAAACTAAAGAAGAAAAAGGGGTAAATCCCAGGTCCAGAAGGACAAAGGGTACTTCTGGGAATTAGGTCCTTTTGAAGGCCTTGAAAACCAAATGACCATGAAGGTCAGGTGGTGTCATTTTTCATCACATGGTCATTACGAAGCAGGGCTGGTGGGGTTGTCCCCTGGCTGCCTTTCTTGCCCTGTCAGAAGGACTACAGTGCTTTCTAATATATGGCTGGCTCCCTTGAGGGGCAGGACAGAACACTTCCTTCTCCCTGGTGTTTACACCCCATACCATGCGTCCTTGCTGCAGTGCCATTCGGTCTGCACATGTATGTCCCTTCGTCTTGGCACAATGCTTCTGTTTGCTCAACTGCCTCTGTCATTATTCACTGAGCTCCCCACCTCTTTGTTCATACTCCAGAGTCTACAAACAGAGATCTGATCTCACCATTGGTTCATGATTACCTTAAGTAAGATCCATTGCTAATTAGTAATGGTCATATCTGAAAAATATGTGCCTTGAACTCAACAACAGAAACATCAGCACCTAGTTTGTACAATGCACTATGAGAATAAAAGAAAGTTCCACATAAAAGAGTACAAAATCCTAGCACCACTAAGTCTGGATTCAAATCCTAGACCTATTGTTGGGATGATATCAGAACCTCCACGTATGACATAAGGAAAATACAACTCCCAACGTGATAGATGTCTGATACTCTGAATTTGTGTTCTCTCAAAATTGAACAATCAATTTTAGGAATAAGATCTCTGGTGACAGCTGTAGAGGATTTTTCACCTTTAATCCTGAGTCCCTGGAGGGCCCAGCCTTGTCTGACTTAATATATTTTTACCTAACTCAGATATCTAGATAATAGACCGACCACTCACAAGTTGTGTTAGTTTGGGCAAGTGAAGCTCCAGGGCCTTACTTTTTCTCTACAGAATCGCTGGACACAGTGTGACCAACTATTTCCATTTGCTGAAGCTTCTTAATTTTAGCCCCCAAAGCCCTGCAGCCCAGGTAACTTCTAAGTCTCTGGGAAGGCATCCTTTCTAACTCTGATACTACTGATTCACTCCTCTGATGCTTCCAGGCACTGTCTGTGACTGGGAAGGTGTGGACTGAGTCACGAGGAGGGAAGCTGCAGGCTGAAGGAAAAGCACTCAGAAGGCATCCGCCTCCTGACCTCTGACTCACAGGGATTGCTGGACCCCATTCCTAACATCTCACAGGAAAAGAGATCAGCTGTGGCTGGCATTCTCAGACAAGAGACATTCTCCAGTGTCCCCGTGGAAAACAAATTCAAAAACAATTGACTAAAGAGAGAAATTTGTAGCAAATGTTGAGTCTGCCAGCATTCTTGCAAGTGAGCCAATGACCTTTTTAAGCTACATCTACCACTGAGTAGTTTCTTGGCTGCCATCCCAGTGAAAGCTCCTTCCCCAGTGCGTACTGTATTCAGAGCTGGTCATGCAGTCAGGCTTTCTGCATCCTCAGACAGAGCCATTCCAGCACAGGGTCATATGAAATCAGCTTTCTAATAAATAAAGACTTAGAAAACAACAAGACCAACAAAGCAAGTGACTGCCAGTGCTGGCTGTTGTCCTGTTGCCATGACTTTCAAGAGAAAGATCCTTGGATGTCTTATGTGAAGGGGGAGACAGCTGAGCTCCAGGTCTGGAGTCTGTTTACCACACTGCACAGAATGAGGGAACCTGGCAACTGGCTCTTGGCTGACTGAAGAGCTGCAGCCTGCCACAGATTTATATTTAATTTGGAATCAAACTTCATCATCACCTTGTACTCTTTCTGTGTAGCTGATTTCCTTTTAGCTTTATGCTATGTCATTGCTATTGCAATCTCACCTCATAGAATAAATTTCACCTAATTGGCTTCTTCTCATTTTTTTTTCCCTCAACAGCTGGCTCCAAAACACAGCCCCAAATAATCATTAAGCAGCAACAGAAGGCTCACGGAAAAAGTCCAAAGAGCTAAATTAACACAAGCTATTTAAGGTTACTAACAAGTCAATGAACTTCTCCAACTCAACAAATTAAGACACACTTATTTAAAGACTCTTCCAGCTCTTGACCCATCAAAAATACAGTAAAAATCAAGTCAAACTGGTTGAAATACACAGCAAAATCCACTTAAATTGCTGTCAGAGGTATATCATATATTTCCTCCAAGTATGGTTTCCTCCCTTTTTTGTGGGCTCACGTTTGATGGACTCTAAAGCTATTAACAAAGGCAATTTTTAATTTTATTTATTTATTGTATTTTGTCTGGCTCAGCTTGCCCTGGGGGTGGGGCTGGCACAGCATGTGATGCCAGGGATTGAACCATGGTCCCTGTAGTTGCCTAAGCAAGTGCTTTAGACCACTGAGACATCTTACCAGCCCAACAAAGGCAATTTTTAGTCACAAGTTCATAAGTTAATTATCTGCAGATTAACTCTGAGAAAATGAAAATTTCTGTTTACACATAACCAAAATCTTGTCACATGAATGTCTACAGGAGGTATTTTGCGGGGCTGGGGAGATAGCTCCACAGCACAAGTGCCTGCCTGGCAAGTGCAAGGTCATGAGTTCGAACCCAGTCCTGGGGAAAAAAAAAAAAAGAAGAAGGAGAAGGAGGAAGAGGAGGAGGAGGAAGGAAGGTAATTTTGGTGATGTGTGCTCAATATGGGAGAGAAAGACTACACAAGAATGCTACAGGCACATGACTTAAAATTCTTTCGGCTGAAGGGCATTCCATGTTAACTAATGGATTGTACAGAATGGATTGCCAAGATTGGTCCACCGTCCCTGCACCCTGGACTTTGAGTATGTTGACTCCTCATTCATGGAGCTGGAAGAAGTGTGGGGAGAGATTATAACTTCTTCAAATCCTACATGTAAGGAATTTCTGACAAGGTCAGATTCGACCAGAGGCCCCAAATCCAAGCCTGATTTTGGAGGGTGGGGAGGAAGCTAGAGATACATAGCTCAGTGGTAAGATCTCACCTAGCATATGAAACGCCCAGGGTTCAATTCAGCATGTGTGCACACACACACACTCAACTGAGTCAGGCCGGTAGTACACACCTATAGTCCAATCACTCGGAGGCTGAGGCAAGAGGACTGAAAATTCCAACTCAGTGCAGGCAATGTAATGATTTAGCAAGACCCTGTAACATATACACAACACAAAAAAGCCTGACCTCTGAAACTTGATACTGAAGGGTTCTGTACTCCATACCACTTTATCCACAGCCTTTGAAAGCAGGTGTTGTGTCCTCAAGTCATTCAAATTACTTTACATGTTCTACTTTGTTCCGCACCAAATCAAAAGCAAACTAAGGCATCATCCTATCAAAAGAGAAATGAGCTACACCCACATCCATGCTGACTGGAGACAAGAGAAGGGCCTACTATAGCAGGAACAATGGTCCTGTGTAAGCTGGAGGACAGGGCATGTGGTATTCCTGCCACAAACACCTTAGAGCTCCACACTCTGGTACAGAATGTAAAATGCAATTTTGTCATCCAAATAGGAACATATGTTATAGCGTGCTTCCAAATTTTTCAGGAAAAATGAAACATTGTTTCTGCTGGTCAGTTGGGTCCGTTTGATTTGAAAGTGTCCTAGAAAAATTCTCTTTCCTCTGGCTAACTAAAATCTCCAGCTGCCTTTGTTTTTGTTGTTTTGTTTTTCCAGAACTGGGGCTCAAACTCAGGACCTTGCACTTACCAGGAAGACACTTGTGCCCCTGAGCTATCTCCCCAGCCCCTCCAGTTCCCTTTGGAAGTCACATCTGTTCATCAGTAGGAGTGTGAGGCTTAGTAATTAAATAGCAATGCTTTATTAGGGAATTCCACAGGTTGATCATTATCCCCTTCCCACTTTCAGAGATAAACAATAACAAAATATTATTACCATTGGG
>PVJA010020485.1:0-36931 GCA_004027025.1 Myocastor coypus | reverse complement strand
TTTTTTATGGCCGGCTCAGCCTGCCCCGAGGGCAGGGCTGGCGCAGCATGTGGTGCCAGGGATCCAACCACGGTCCCTGAAGCCGCCCAAGCCCTCCCAAGCAGGCGTTTTAGACCACTGAGCCATCCCGCCGGGCCCCTGAACACTATCTTCTAGTGAAAACACAGGTTTAGTTTGCTGTGAGCATACAGTCAAAGCTTTCCCATCCTGCAGTCAGTGTACACCCTCCCTGTGGTTGTTTCTGTTGAAAGAGGCTTGATGTCTGTGAAGGACTCTGAACAGTGAGCCCTGAGGTGCCTGCTGTGTGCAGGGCCCTAACTGGTGAGCCTTGAGGTGCCTGCTGTCTGTGTGGGGCCCTAACTGGTGAGCCCAGAGATGCCTGCTGTGTGCAGGGCCCTAACTGGTGAGCACTGAGCTCCGGAGCAGCAGCACTGAACTCCAGCTTGAACAGAACTCACCTGACCAATCCGGTTTCTCCAAAGCACAATTAGGAGGAGTGGGCAGCACCTTAGTACACCATGCTGGGCCTTTTAAAATATCACTGCTGCCATGAGAAAGTGCAAAGCCGCAAACACTGTGGCCCTCAGTCTGTACTATGGAGGAAACCTGATTCACAGTTGGAGACCAAAGCCAGCAAGCCTCCTGCGCCCAGCGGGAGCGCGCTTGTGGGCCACTCATTTGTTATTTCTGTTCTGGATTATTTCTAAATGAGTAACAATTTGGGGCCACAAACTGGCACAGTCACTTTCCTCTTGATGGACACAGCACCCCATTCCCACAGCATAAGCAAGGAGAGGGTTATTGGGCTCAAAGTTTGAGTCTGTGCTCAGCTGGCTCCGAGACAGAAACTGGGTGGCAGAAGAACATGGGGACGAACACCGAAAGGTGAAGAGAAGCTCAAAGATGAGAATGCATCCTGCGGGCTCAAAGCCCCAGTGAGCATAGCCCAACCCCCATCTCCTAGCGGCAGGCTCAGCAGTGAACTCAGCTCATGAATCCACCGGCTAGTAGGGCACCCCACGATTCATTCGCCTTCCTCACGCCTGAGCTTTTTGTGGGACATTTTAGTTCTAAACCATAACAGAAATAAATTCAAAATCTACCAACAGTGAGGATTGACTCTGTGTGTGTGTGTGTGTGTGTGTGTGTGTGTGTGTGTGTGTGTCCCTGAGACGGCATCATGCTATATAGTTCAGTCTTGCCCAGGCTGACCTCGAACTCGGGGTGATCCTCCTGCCTCAGCCTCCCAAAGGCTGGAATTGTAGGCATGTGCCACCACTCCTGGCTATGATTTTAGGGTTCACTAACTGGGTCACACTGGGATGATGATGCATAGGAAGTGAATAAAGAAATCAGTGAATGGATGGATAAAACCTATTCATTTTGAATTAGAGGCGGGGCTTGCTATTACTTCACAGCCAGGAAAAGGAAAAGTTGAGGAGGATGAAGTAATTTCCCTGACACCTAAGCAAAAACAATAGCCAGGAAATAGGAAAAGGCTTCTCTGTGAAGCCAGAGTTGAGTGTGAGTCTCACACACCAGGCTCGAGACGTGGAGGAGACCCACTCTGGCCCTCTGTTTTCTCCTCCTCCGAATCAAGGTTGCACTATCCTAATTACCTGAGTGCCTCTGGAAGGTAGGCGTCATCTCCTATCAGTTATATAGTTTTAACTTGCGTCATTAGAACTCTGGGACCCAGTGTAATTCCCTACAGACCTGTCCTGTTCCAGCCATTTCCTCTTACAGTGTCACAGTCTGCAATCTCACATATGTGAGGTCAACCGAAGTCCAAAAAATACTAAATAGAAAATTACAGAAATAAACTGTTCCCGAATTGCACATCATTCTGGGCAACATGACAGTCTCTGCACTTTCTCTGTCCTACCTGGGGTATTAATCTTCCCCTTTCCAGTACATCCACGCGACATATGCCGCCTGGCCCCCACGCTCACTGAGCAGTTGTCTCGACCATCAGATTGCCTGTCATGTAACGCAGGGCTGGCGATCAGGTAAACCTGGCTTTTGGGAGCTTTTTTTTTTTTTAAACTATAAAATGGCCCTAAAGCATAAAAGTTGTGATGGAAAAGCACCCCCATGAAATTAGAAAATTAGATGGATACTAGCTCTGCTACTCCACGGCAACCCTGCAGGGCATATAGAGAAAACCGTGGCAGCATAGATAAGGTCCAGGACAAGCTGTGACTTCAGGCACTCACTCCCTGGGTGACCTGGGATGCATTCCTTGTGGAACACAGGCAACTACTGTACTTGCCAGATGGTCAACTACCCGATATCTGTCACCTTTATTTCACTAAAAGCAAACATGAAAGCAAAAGAAAATATTTAAGCTACAGATTACTGTGCAGTTAAAATACAGAATTAATTTTTTAATTGAAAAACGCTTATTACATGAGACTACCCACTTCCAATGAATAAGTAACACACATTGGCTCTTTGTTAGGAATTCTACTGCATTATAGAAACAATTTGCGAACTCAAATTATATGAATGCTGTATTGATTTCTTTATTTTTGCTTAATGAATAACAAACTATTGTGTACTACTTACTGTGTGCCAAGGACTGTTGAATGCTTTTTCAATATTAATTTATTTAGTCTTTGTAACAGCCTTCAATGGTAAGCATTATTAAAGCTGTGTTACAACATAGGAGTGGAAACATGAAGCAACTTGCACCTTTCCAAGGGGCCACAGATGCAGTGCAAGGCTAGGTCCTTTGTTCAGGTCTCACTGTGAGTAAACAGCAGACTCAGGAGCTGGACTAAGTTCTTTGGCTCAGAGTACATGTGTATAACCATTACTTCTTCATAAAAGCCCTAGAACATACCACATTTTTTAAAAATGTGAGAGTAAGCTAGCTGACCCAGAGTGGCAATGAACCTATGGGCACACCTGACACCAAGGCCCTCACCGCTAGGGTTCATAGTTCCAGGCCATTAGCAAACCCATAAAGCATCAGAGGGTTGTAACAGTTCATTATTTGTTCTGTGTCTGCCTGTTCCTAAGGGTCAGGCAATTGGCTCTCTGTCTAATCTCTTAAAAATGCAGCTAGAATATCAGTGCCTAATTCTAGTGTATTCTAGGACATGGGAGCAAGCCTATAGGATAGCGTAGGATACAAGAAAAAAGGACTAGACCATTCCTGAGCTAAGACTGGGGAGCTATTTAAGGTGGGGCTTAACAGCTTGAGCTATGTACTGACACTGCCTACATTTGAACAAGGGTGGTCTGGAACCAGCAATATGGTTTTGGTAATTAACTTCTCTCTAGGCCTCAGTTTCACTATGAATTTGGCATAACTCTATACCACGTCTATACCATGATCATGGTGCTGAGAATTGAGTGGATTAATATCAAAAGGACTAAGATCTTTGGCACAAGGCAGGTGTACAAGTGAAATATTACTAACTGAAGCAACACTTCGAAAAGACCTGAGGTTGGCCTTTATCCAGCGCTACCTTTCATGGACAGGCAGATTGGACTGTATGTGGTTCCATGTCTCTACCATTTCAGTTTTGGCACATGCAGAGCAATATCTTTACTTGATATATAAATAATTGAAATGTGCTATGGAGCAATTAATGCATGCAATTTTCAAGCAGATATCAGCAGTGGTTGGCCAAGTTTTGACTCAACATTTGCCTGTGTACCCTTGAGCTTACCTGAAGCACCTCTATGTTACCAGTACTATGATACTTCAACAATAGTTCTTTAAATGTATCATTTTCTCTAGCCTTCCTTAATTTCAGTGATATAGGGGTGACTTCTCTTGCAGGAAGTAATTAAATGTTTGCCCTCTGGGAACTGTAATAGTCCCTCGATACTTCCAGTATAAACGACATACTCAAAAATTGTCCTATGTTGTCCCTACTCAATTCTTCAGAGGCCAGGAGTCTGAGGAACAAGAAAAGGTTCACCTTAAATTAATTCTGTATCTGATTTTTTTTCTTTTCCCAACTCTAAAACTTTGGGTGGGTGGTGTCGTCTCTGGCAAGGGTCATGGGTGATGCCACTTGTTTATCTCATTTAAACATTGATGTCAGAAAGACTTAAGAGTATGCCTGTGATTAGGCCAGGCGTGGTGGCTCACACCTGTAATCCCAGCACTCGGGAGGCTGAGGCAGGAGGATCAGTGCAAGTTCGAGACCAGCCTGGGCTACAAAAGTGAGCTCAAGGCCAGCCTGAACTGCACAGTGAGACCCTGTCTCAAAAAAAAAAAAAAAAAAGAGTATGCCTGTGAGACAGGTCAGAGCAACCGGTTGGTGGGAGAACACCAAGGCTTAGGATTCGAGTTTGCACCAGAGGATCCGGGCAACACGGAAATCATTGCAAAGTGACACTCTTCAAAGACAGAAAACATTGAATCCTTCTGTTAATAAACACAGTGATCAATATTCTGCCCATTTTTCTATTCTATTTCAAGGAACATAAGCTCCTAAAATGTAAATGGAAAAGAAATCTCTTTACACTGTCCCTTCTCTTCTGTGTACTCCAGATGTGAGATTGCATTTTGCTTCAGAAAAAAAATGCTTTCTGTAATAAATAGCTCATATGTCATGAAAGTAGATTCTTGGGAATGTTCCTATACATCCTGAAGGCGAGGGATCAAATATAAATCAATGGATGTGCAATTTTATTTTACTTTAATAATGTATTTTTGTAACACTGAGGATCAAACTCAGGAGTGCTCTGCCACTGAACTACATCACAAGCCCTTTTTTATTTTGAAACCCAGTCTCATTAGATTTCCCAGGCTAGCTGTGAATTTGTGCTCCTTTTGCATCACCCTCCTGAGTAACTGGTACTACTGCCTAGTCACTATAGTTACTATATACACAGTTTTAAACCAGACTACAACAATTGTCCATCAAGTCTTGATATCCCCAGGTATCTCTTACATATGGTAGCAGAGCTATAGCTAAAACTCCACACTGGAGCTACAACAGTTGTTACAGAGACCTTGGTACAGCAAAACAGCTGCAAAGGAAAGCACGAGTGAGCTATAAAATCAACTAGAGGAAACATGCTATTCTTCTAGGCACAAGAACACTTTATTAAGCATTCTTTAGGAGGAATTTTAATTTGTTGATTCTATACAGGAAAAGATTGTTTCCTTAATTGTTAATGTTTTTGAAAACTACATGATGGATGCATATACTTCCCAAACTATCATTTTATGGGAAATAAAAGTAAAAATTGCATTAATAAACATTGTCTGGGAGCCGGGCGTGGTGGCTCACGCCTGTAATCCCAGCACTTGGGAGGCTGAGGCAGGAGGATTGGTGCGAGTTCGAGACCAGCCTGGGCCACAAAAGTGAGCGCAGGACCAGCCTCAACTGCATAGCGAGACCCTGTCTCAAAAAGACCAAAAAAAAAAACATTGTCTGGCTGGTTGTGGTGTGCCTATAATCCCAGCACTTAGGAGGCGGAGACAGAAGAATTTCTTTATGTTTAATGCCAGCTTGGGCTACATAGTTCAAGTGATACTGGACTATATAGCAAAACTCTGTCTCTTAAGAGGGAAACTAGTTTTCAATTTTCAGAAATATACCTTCTGAAAAGCTCCAAAAGTTATACAGATTCATTTTACTAAGGAACATTACTGTTCAATTTGCATATAGTCTCTTCCATCATGTAGAAATTCAAATAAATATTGTGAGGGGACTGGAAAGATAGCTCAGGGGCACAAGTTCCTGCCTGACAAGTGCGAGGTACTAAGTTCGATCCCCAGTTCTGCATAAATAAATAAATAAATAAATAAATAAATAAATAAATAAATAAAATAATATTGTGAGTTGCAGTTACATACAGGTGGGTGGGGAGGACTAAGAAAGTGACTCTGTTTCCCTATGGATAGTTTAGGGTTCTTCAAAGGCAAGATTCCTAGATGATGCAGTGTAAAGTAAGTCACAAAATTTTAGCCTAGAAAACACATTTATTCATTCAACAAATGTGGGGTGAATATCCATGTCATGTCGGAAACTATTCTGAGTGCTTCCTGTATCTCCATAAACAAAATGAATAAAAGTCCCGTTGAGACAAGTTCTGCGTGGATTCCTTCAAGTCTTCCTGTCTTTCTAAGAATACCCCAAGAGGGCACCTCCCTGATTTCTCTTCTTTTTCTTTTTCCTTCTCCTCCTTCTCCTTCTCCTCCTCCTCTTCCTTCTCCTTCTCCCCCTCCTCCTCCTCTTACTTCTCCTCCTCCTCCTTCTTCCAAATTTAAGCTTTCTTGTACCGTTTGTATCTGTACATAATACATTTTGATCACATTTTTCCCCATTCCAATCCCTTCTTTGCAAACCTCCTTTCCCTCCCCCACAAAGCTCAGTTTTCATTTTATCTTTCTTTACTAATATTTTCTTTCACTTTCTTCCTTTATCTGCTCCCTTCCTATTTTCCTCTTCCTTTTGAACAGGTTCTTCCTTTTCCACAGTATCTATTGTGCATTCCTTTTCTTACTTATATTTTCAGTTACTCACACCAGAATGATGTGATAATTACAATTTTTAAAAAAATATTTATTTATTTACATTGTACAGTGTCTCACTATGCAGCTCAGACTTGTAGTGATCCTCCTGTATCAGCCACCCCAGTGCTGGGATTACAGGCATGAGACACCATGCCTGGTGTTGGCAGCCAGCTCATCCTGGGGCTGGGCACAGCACCAGCATGTGGTATCGGGGATTGAACCCCAGTTCTTGTGCTTGCAGCGCAGGCACTTAGAATGCCAAACCATCTCCCCAGTCCAATGTGATACTTACAGATGTCTGATTTTTTCACTTGTGATTACAAATGCTTCAATTTTATCTTTTTAATGAAAACAACACTAAGATTCAATATCACCTCAGAAAGAATGGCTACCATAAAGAAATAAACTAATAACAAGTGCTGGAGAGGCTGTGGGAAGAACCCTTCCCCACTGTTGGTAGGAATCTAGGCTGGTAGAAATTCTGTGGAATCAGTGTGGAAATTCCTTTAAAAACTAGGATTAGAGGTCTCATTTCACGCAGCTATTCTTCTTCTAGGTATTTTGCCAGGAGAATTGAAAACATCATACCACAGCAACATATGTGCACCCATGTTTATAGTGGCACGATATGTCATAGCTAAATCTTGGGGGTGGGGAATCCAAATACCCATCAACTGAGGATTGGAAAAAGAAGATGTGGTATTTTTATACAATAGAGTATCCCCCAGTTATAAAGAAAGATAAACTTGAGGCTTTCACCAGAAAATGGATGCAACTAGAAGCTAGCCTCAAAAGGGAAATAAATCAGACCCACATTCGTAAACAGTGGATTATCTCGCTAGTACAAGAACCAGAAAGTGCGAATAAAATCTGACAGGCATATAAGATGCTGTAAAAGGAGAAAGTGATTGAAGTGAGGGAAAGGAGAAAAGAAAGCCAAAAAAGAGGAAAAAAAGCTCTCGCGTGTGTAGACACAGGAGAGCTAGGAGGATTGTGCTAATTTCTGTCCATCGTTTGTTGGAAGGTAGCTGTCCGTGCTTACAATTTTTATTTTGATCAGTTCTACATTCTTGGCAGTCTATGCAGCTGGTGGAGACAACAGTGTGCACTGTGAGACCAGCACTGAGTACCTATCACCTTTTTAAAATTGTATATCATTTTTAATTTCTTTTTTTTTTTTTTTCAGGACTGGGGTTCAAACTCACAACCTTACACTTGCCTGGCAGGCACTTGTGCCATGGAGCTATCTCCCCAGACCCAATTTTTAATTTCTTACCAATTACTTTGCTATTCTCTGATTTCCCTTTATTAGAGTCATTTCTTAATTCTGTGTTTGAAAACAGAGATGCTGGGGATGGAGGCAGTTTCTCATACTGAGTTAAAGAAAAAACCAGTAGTAAATTGGGTAGAACCAGTAGATTATCAAACTTGTCCTGTTTATGTAGCAGCTATCAAGAGATTCCAAAATTGAGGTGTTATGTTTATACATGCCAATGCCTCAAGATGAATGCATTTATTATATTATAAACACATACTAATTTAAGAAACAAACTAAAATTTGAAAAAACAGAATTAAAAGTACCAATATAAACATGTTGGTCAAGCTGCTCGCTACGCTATAAGAAAGCATTGTGTTTTGGACCCAAATGTCTCATGTCTTTTGCTCATTCATGACCATTCATGACATACAGGATTTTTTTTTCATTTTATGTATTTGGTACAGGGTCTCAAACTGTAGCTCGGACTTGTAGTGATCATCCTGTTTTCAGCCTCCCCATTGCTGCGATCACAGGCATCACCACCATGCCCAGACTTGGTCACTGGTTCAGTGTGCCCTAGGGGCTGGGCTGCCATGGTGCGCAGGACTGGAGATCAAACCCTGGTCCCTGTGCTTACCAAAGCAGGTAGCAGATGCTTAGTCTGCTGAACTATCTTACTGGCCCAACATATATATATATATATATATATATATATATATATATATATATATATATATATCCAAGACAGGAAAAAGCCCTCCTGTCATTTAACTTGTACTCTTGACTGTATTGATCAGTAATTTTATCCCTTCAAAATGTGAAACCTCCCTTGCTCATTTCTGCTCTTTGCACCAAGATTGCATCCATCAGTCCTTACCTTGTGTTTCATTACTATCAATAAAACAAGAAAAATGATCTAAAAACACGACTACATCTTATACAACTTTATAGAAAATTAATAAATCGGAAGTAATATGTCTTCACTTGGCCACCATTGCTGTAAGGCACATGTGACAACCTAAATACCAAGAGGCAAAATCGTTTTTTCAAATGCATCACTGAGAGACTGCTAACGGCAGGAATTTCAATCCTGCTTTTGCTGGAGGTCAATACCAATTAGTGGTACGTTATCAGCAAGGTTTCTGTTTCAAAATCATTTTATGATATTCAGACCACTCTTTCCCTCAGTAGTCAGTGGCTTTTGAGAGTTGAAGTTATCTTCTCATTATTGATGGTTTGTTTGGAAGTTTGTTAGGGTGCCAGGGTTGGTTTTGAAATGCTAAAACTTCTGATATGCAAAATGTAGCCCATTTCAAATAGCTCCCAATGCAGAAGCTATGTGCCCTCAAGCCATGATGGTGGTGTGTCCTCTCCTCAACAGTATTTTCTCTCTGAAATGCTCCACAGTAATGGAGGTAAAGTGACTAGAAATCAATGAGAAAGACAGGCATGCCTTTCAGGAGGCTTCCGGGGATAACACTGAATATCACCTTATTTATCTAAAGTAGGAAAATGTGTCTAGGAGATTAAGATGTTTTCTTATTTAGCTCATTGTTCAGTATTCCTTCATTTGGTTTACTAGACAAACGCTTACCAAGTGCGTGCTGGTGCCCAGCAGGGCCCCGTCCCAGGGTACCACGGTAGGAGAGATGCAGTTCTCCACCACCAGGTCCTCATACACAGCGGCCAGCACAGCTGCCCATGTACCTGTTTTTATCATCATTCCCAAAAATGGAAACCTCTGGAGATGGGCAAAAAGAACACTTCCTCATCCAGGGACTCACAGGAAGTTTTCCTAGAGGTGACACTTGAGCTGAATCTTAATTGCCTTTTTTCTACTAGGCAGTGTTAAGTTGGTGCTAGACCTTGTGCTCACAGCAACTCCTCCACTCATTGCTTTGGAATGTTAGGTGCCGCCTGAGTCCATTGGCACGAGCATCACAGAGCACTGTTAAGTAATCAGCTCATTAACGACAGGAATTTCTCACAATTCTGGAGCCTGAGAGGCCCAACATCAAGGCAGAGAGAAATTTGGCATGTGGTAAGAATCCAGTGCCTGGTTCATAGATGGTGCCTTCTTGCTGGATCCTTTCATGGGGCAAGGGTGAGTTTCTCTCCACCGGGGTCACTTTATAAGGACATTACCCCCACTCTGGACAGGGTGTCCCTATATCCTAATCACCTTCCAAATGTCCACCACCTAATATTATCACGTTGGGGTGAGGATTTGAATTTAGAATTTTCAGAAGGAAACAAACATCATACTCTAACAAACACTTGAGAAGATCATGAAAAATTGAAGCATATGCTCAGTAAAATAGAAAAATAATAGTTAAAAGATGTTCTGTTTGTTTTGATGTTTGCATCCCTTCCTAATCATGCCCTGGCTTCCAAAACACAGTGGTACTGGTAGCCCTGGCTGGTCACTCAGCTACCTGTGTGAACTTTGCCTTGTCCCACAGCTCAGAATCTCTCTTAAAATTTCAGACATATGAAACCTGTAAGACAGCAGCGATGAACATCTCCTTCTTACATTGTTTTGTTTTGCGGTACTGAGGATTGAACTCAGGACCTTGTGCCTTCCAGGCAAGCACTTGTTTTACTAAGCTATCTCCCCCGTCCCCTCTTACATTTTTTCATCATTTCGATTTTTATTTGAAATAAACATAGTAAAGGCTTTTGTTAGGCAAACTGAAAGCTCGATTTGTTTTTTAATCATGCTTCCAGATTTCATTTTTCCTGGAGAAGTTCAAATAAGTGTACAGTCTCTGACGCAGGTTTGCCCCATAGAATATCCTCTAAAAGATCTATCTTAGATGAGTTCTGTTGCTCTTATGGTTGTTAAGGATTTGTTTTGCTTTGTTTTCTTGTTTTAAGCGATGTTCTGACCTGGATTATTATGATGTATTAGGCTTGACAGGCCTATATTGTTGGACCAGATGAAATACTGCTTGGGAAGTCATTGAGCAGGTGGAAAATGTTGTTTAATCCTCTAACTGGAGAGGCTTACGCTGGTATTGAGAAAATGTAAAAAGAGGCCAAACAGGTTAGCAGAGCTGAAGAATAGCGAATGTATCTTTCTGTCATTGTGTGAGAAAGCCTCACGCAGCTTTATTTTACGCTGAGAGATTCCATGTCCCCAAAATATTTCTCCAGTGGTGGTAATGAATTGCATTGCCCTCTTGGTTGTAAGAGCGCGGGTGTTCTGCGGAGGAGCCATATGGTTCCCATTTATTTTAATGTGTCCTCGACATCAGGAGAATTGCTGAGACAGCAGAGGAAAGCGCTTACCCTTTGGACTGCAGCCAGAACTGCGATTATTTATGTGTGCTAACAACTACCTATTCTCCCAGTAAGAGGCAGGATAGTCTTAAGATGTTCTTCATGTTCAGATTTTAATAAAACTAAGCTGTAGGTTTATATATTTTGGAAATAACTGTACCTTTAGTAGCAATGAAATCGGTCTCTGAGGCATGAAGTTTTAGTGCATAATTGCACATGTGAGAGATTAAGGAAACAAGCTGAGAAGTAGCTTGCTTACTTTCTCTCTGACAGTAAAGGAAATGCTTTTTATTTGCTTTCATAGCATCACCAAGACAGTACTCTGCAAGTACAATGCCTTCCATCTGTGATTCATAAGGAGCTTACAAAAGTAATTATTTCTTATAATATTCCTGTGAGGTACATAAACATAACTCTGGACATATTAGTGGAGAAATTGAGACACACAGGTGCTCATTAATGTAATTTGTATAATGGATCATAAGAAATAATGACAATTCAGATATCATTGATCATATTGTTTCACATTTTATTGTTTTCTTGATAGCAAAAAAAGGAGACTATTTTAATTTATTAGCAATGTGACATACTTACAATAAAGAAATGTCCTGAAAAATGATATGTAGTAGTATACGTTGCTTATGTAAATGTAGCTCAGTAGTATGTGCCGCATATGGAATTGTTAATATGGCTCATGGAAATCTTAAAATTTCTCTAGAAAATCTTACTGCTTTCTAAAGGAATAGAGCTAATATGAAAAGAGGAAAGCACTGGCAACATTCTTAGCAATTCTACACGATGATTCTCAGTAGTAACAATGTCAAGAAGCTAGCTGAACATATGCAATGGGAAAATTTTGCAGTTTCTGATCTGCTTTGGGAATTTCCAAGTAAAATTTGACAGCTACATATAGAAAAAATAATTTAACATTTCTTTAAGTATACACAGTGTCATTGTATTTGATCTTTATTATTTATCAGTATTTAACATTGCTTTAAATATACTCCTTGAGGACTTGATGTAAACATTATTTAAGTGATGCTCCGTGAAGAACAAAACTGAACCGGAAGGAAAACTAAGCCAAGTGTAGAATTAGCACACTTCCATTCATGGTGCTTAAGACTATTAATCTGATGCATGAACTGATGTAAAATGGAAATCATTTGTCTAAATTAGAATGAGATTTGGTAGATCATTCGGTTAATGGAACAGTGTCAACCTATAGTTTAATCTACACTTATTTTAGTTTGGTGATTGGCCATCCCCAACATTAATGACATTTTCATGCCAGAGGATTCCGCTGTCACATCACATTTGCAGGATGATGTCCATTCTACTCGGAAGGGGGAGGGGCAGAGCAGGGTCTATTATGTATAGACCTGTTAGAAAAGAGAATGTGATTGCTTTTTTTAAAAAAGAGCTTTGCTTTTAATTTCAAGTTTATAATTTTAAAATATAATATATGCTATATTTTTCCTAAGCCTGAATATAAAAGGCATGTTCCCCTTAAAGAATTTTCACACGGCCTAAAAGAAAAAAGGGATGATATCTTTAATAAAAGAAATATATGGATGCGATATATGCAATGTACACGTTTATAAAAAGTGGTCATCACTTTACTACAAGTTAATCATTCTAGTAACCTATGGCACCCAAGCTGGAAGGTCAGAGTTTACATCTTATTTCATATGCAGCTTACAGAACTGACATCGGCATCTTAGACAATAGCCCTTACTTTTTCCAAAAAGAGAATATCAAATAGTTGATTGCTTTGTTGATCTACCCCTGTGGAGGCAGGTTCAGCCTTCAGAACGCTGAACAACCAGGCATTTGCCTGTCAGGAGACAGAAAAGAGCCGGCTTCCCCAGTGTGGCTCCCTTGCTGGCTCACGTGGCTGCAGCTGGCACACGGAGCAGGTGCTGACGTGACCTGCATGTGCATAACCCAAAACAAAGCGCTAGCCAGCTCGTCTCCGGGGTCATCTTCTGACCACTCCTGTCCTTGCTATGTTGCTGTCCCCATGCCCATGCAGATCCTGTACATGGCTGCATGGAATATTTATTATGTTACACAGTCTTAGATAGTTTTCTGTAAACTAGTGATTTCATTCAAAAAGTCTCCTTTTAAATCATTTCACAAAATAATTGAAGCTGCAATGTACAAAAAAAAATTATTAGACTCAAGAGAAAGCCATTGTGACTATTTTCAATTCGATATCAGAATGGAAAAAAAATGTAAAGCTAAGTAGCTGAACTATCTCATTCTGTCTAGGAATTATAAATCTAATCCTCCCCTGGGACTGAGATCACGATGACACCTGCTTCTACGTGTGCTCATCACACTTTGTGTGCTGTCATCTCTCTTTATTGTTTGCCTAAGAATATTTAAGGTGGTAGATTGGACTGAGGTGGGAGGAAAGGTATGTCCTGGCTAAGGAGAGAGGTGCACTCTACTTTCAAGAGCACTAAGTGCTGTAATAGAGGAGAACAACTGTATCAGTAGCAAATGGCCTTAAAATTATGGGCATCACTTAAGAAGAAACACTTTTTCTTGATTTTTAAGTTTTTCTTACCTTGATAATTATAAAGGCAGTGGCTTTTTAAACCCTCATTTGCTGTCCTTCGGGTGATTCTGACATTTTCTTACTGCCCTTTGTCTCAGTTTTGATTATCTCTGCAGAAGGGCAAAGTGCTTCAATTCCAAAATATTGGGTGGGTAATGAACACTTGCCGCTATCATGCCCAGTATTTGCGGTGTTCTCATTCTTTTATTTGTGCATGCATGGTATACTCTTCAGAGCTAAAGATAAAATCTATGGCATTAACAAGGCCATAGGTAATTGATTAGTTTATATTATACACTTAATGTAATATGGCTACTGCTTATCGTTGGAAATAAAATGTTCTCAACTAAGCTATCTGCATTTTTCCTTTCATTATGTGCCTTATGATACTTCCTTGGTAGTATTAGTCTTTTAAAGTATCCTTCACATAAGTTATATAGTCTTAAAATACGTTGCTTAAGCAAAATAACTAAAGAGATGACTGGAGCAAGTAGGTTGGGGTTGCCTTGAAATAGAAGGGGGCAAGGGGAATGTCCAGAGGACTAGAAGGGGGCAACTGGAACAAAGAGAGATTGATTGAGGTAGAAACTCGCCTGTGCTTTCTTGCTTGTACTTCTGCCGTTAAACTCGCTTTCATTCCTTCCTGGTGTTTAAGACTTAGACCGCATCCCTGATACTGTAATCAAGAAAAATGAATCCCCACAGTTATGTCAAGTGGGAGAAGTTAAGAATATGCAATCACAGGAATTCATGGAAGCCACTTATAAAGGTGAAGTTAACCTTAACTTTATGAAAAATTTACTTGTATCACATCTGTTATGCTTATTTCTATATAAAATGGTTTCTAATGAAACTGGATTTTCTGTTGGTCAGCCAAGTTTCACAGCTTGACAGTTGATTCAACCTTGCTTTGTTTTTCAAAAGATAAAAAAAACACGTACACTTTGAGATCCCATATTAATTTGGTCTGTATGATATAAAAGCACAAAATTAGATTTCTCAGGATTTACTGAAAAAAAAAAAAAAACAAGCTAATTTCAGTGATCTAACTTTGCTTCCAGGACACTTCTTCCAAATTTAAAAATAAATGCTGTGTAAAAAGTTAACAAATCAGGCTGTATTTTTCCTTTGCACATAAGGTATAGGAGACAAAAGTATATTACTGAGTTTAAACCCAACAAATAAAATTAACAATTCCTACATTTTTTCCCTTTTTTATCATGGAACTTGGCCATGAGTTTTCAACTTCTGTGTGCCAAATGTAGTGCCAAAATACATACCTGTCTACTCTACTCCTCTTTTCTAGTCACAGCAGGAATTCACAGGTGATTATTGACCCTAGAAAGAGCAAGTGTACCCGAGAAGGGTGGCGAGCTCTTTGCCCAAGAATTCCCAGCAGGGTAACTGCTCTGAAGTGTCACTGGTGCTCCAGAATCTGGTCTTCAACTTTTAGGCCCAGATATGTTGTTGTCCCTGTACATTTAGAGTCCACCAAGCTCTGAAACATGACACACAGTAGTGACCTTCACAAATGACTGTACATAAATCAGAAGGCATATTGGATTATTTTTAGGAAGCAATAAAATTGACAGATCAGTGAGAGAATCTTATATAAACTTAAGTTGTGCTACCATGTGCATGGACCAGTGGTCTACAAGTATGGGAATAGGACAGGGTCAGTGGCTGCTTCTTAGAGACCAGTAGAGTTCAATTTTGAAACCTGGATATCTTCTTCCTGTGTATGGGGTCAGAAAATGCAGAACATTCATCTGAGACAAGCACTTCCTTGATGGTACTAGAAACTTTGCCCAATTCTTTGATTTCTGTTTTATTTCTAAATCCAATTTTCTCATGAATTCTTTCTACATATAATTGATAATACAGATTACTTTCTTACCCTGATATTGTGATTTAGTTAATTTTTCAGTTCTCTTCCCCATTCATTTTTAAAGCATTTTTAAGGATCAGTAGCCCCTGCAGATAGCTAAATAAGTCACTCTGTGCTCTTTATTACTTTAATTTTCAAAGGTCAATATTGCCTCTATAGTAGATGATCATTTGCAATGACACTGATAGGGCCCGATGTGCTGAGCATCATAGTGTCTATATATATAGTACAGGGTCTCACTACACAGATTAGACTCGTAGTGATCCTCCTGTTTTCAGCCTCCCAGGTGCTGGGATTATGGGCATGCACTGCCATGCCCAGTCTCAAATTATGGTCTCAGCAGGCTCTGGGGTTGGGGCTGGCACGGCACTCCAGGGATCGAACCCAAGTCCCTGTGCCTGCCTAAGCAAGCACTTTGGTCTGCTGAGCTATCATAGTGTCTTTAAGGGCTATGTCTGGAGTTGAATGTAACACACAGCATTGTTGCCCTGAAGACATTTTTCAGTGTGATGGTAACTCTGATTGGGATCAAAGAAAAGGAACTGAAAGAAAGTAAAAAAATAAAATAAAATAATAATAATAATGGAAAAAAGGCATGGAATTTGAAAGCAGACCAATTAGTTTTCAAAGCAGTAATAAAAGCCCATTCTCTTTGCTCTTTTCCTTGGTCTCGACCTCATACTGCTAAAGCTAATCCTGAACTCAGCTGATACACAAAGTAGAATTCTTTCATCCTGGGAAGGGCATAAATTACTAAATAGGCAAGCAGGAGTGCTGAGTGAATTTAGTCTAGTTGTCCTTGACTTGAAGAACAGACTTTTTTTTTTTTCTTTTTTTTTTTTTTTTTTCGAATTGATTTTGTGACATTAGTCAAAGCAAAGCCTGGAAGCATGTGACAGCTCTTCATGGTCCATGGTAGGACTCAGATGTAGCCATCAGGACAATTCTGGGTGGCTCCTGACTCCTGAAAGTCACATTTAAAATGTCCTCCACTAGGCTGATCTTAAGAGTGTCTTGAAGCCTGGCTTTTAAATCTATTCTTTTGGATCGTTACCATTACAGGCTATTTATAATATGCAAATGTTAAAACAAGCACAGGCACGAGTCTGAATTATGAACCCTGGTAGAAGGGAGGGAGTACAGTGTTCCGAGCGCACTTTAGCAATGCAAGCCCTGCCAGGGACGCAGATGAAGGTCCTCTTGCGCTCTGCTGCTATTACCATCCTTCAAAGCTTACAACGTTATCTCTACACCTTAGCTTTGGGAGAGGTAATCTGGCTTTTAGGGAGAGGGTACTGTAATGGATTCACCAAAAAGGGTAAAGATTCTTACACAATAAAAATATAGTATAGAAGACATACATAGATTATTCAAAAATAAATTAACCTGGAGTGCCACTACCTGTCTAAGAAACTAATAAAATCATCAGAGATGTTTATAATGGTTGTCCTAAGTACACTAAAAGCTTTCTCCTTATTTCTGAATTTATGGCTTTTAAAAGCTATATCCCAAGGGCATCATTTTTATGATATCAGAAATGAGAAAGATGGGAGGTCACCACCTGAACAGCAGAGCTCCTCCGGAGCCTGCCACAAGGAGCTGACGAATGAGGCTGTCAGGTCTGGTGGCAGGTCACTGGACAGACTGTTGAATTTTGCTTCCGATGGTGATCTTTTACATTTGACAAATTCCTCTCCATTTCAAGGTGATTTAAACAAACAGTTATGAAAGAGATCAGAGCTTTTAAATCAAAGTTGAAAATTGTCTGTTCTGCCAGGGGTACAAGTATCTTGCAGTGAATGTACGCACAAATAAATAGATGGATTGTGCACATGTCTGAATGCATTCACTTTCTGGCAATCTCTTCTGGGAGAGTAAAATAGTGAAAAAAAAGGGAGAGTTAGGAAAGCTTAAGTAAGTATGCCCGATGCCAGAGTTCTGTCTGCTGCTCTGAAATCCTCCTCTTCATTTTTATTTTTGTTTTGTTTTGTTCTGAGAATTGAACTCAGGACCTTGTGCTTGCCAGGTAGGCACTTGTGCCACTGAGCTATCTCCCCAGCCCTTTCTCTGGTCTTCTGAGTCTGCTTGCCATGCCTGGGTTCCTTACTCGCAAGAGAAGGATTCGCTGTCTTCACCATCTCATTTTTTCACTATCTCAACTGTCTAGGAAGTACCAGCTCATGTTAAGCTGTCACTGTATGTTTATTGAATAAATAAATACACAAAATGAAATTAATCAGAGCAGTTGCTTCATACTTGGAATGAGTGTTTTATGGAGAGGTAAACGAGACAAAGGGATTTAAACCCTTTTGAAAAGATATTCTTATGTAGATGCAAAGTAGTGGCATAGTCCAGTGGTGATGAGCAGACAGCGCATGAGCCATTGGGTGTTTATATCACTGACAGCTCTGGAAGGCGTGCTATCACTCAGCCTCTTCTCTTCATTGCTTACAGAGCCTTCCAAGCCAAAATCACCTCAGAAGTCAGCAGGACTTAACGTCTACTTAGACGTTTGATACCAAGTCGCTCCCTAAGAGATCAGCGCTGTTGTGGTCTCGGTTCTTTACTGTCACACGGCAGCGAAAGGCCTCTAGGACAACAAATTCTGCTTTTAACAGTAGCTAAAAGGCCTAGGCTGTGTTATCTCAGCTTTGATGGTTTGGCTCCCTAAAAATGGGACCACAAAGAATACCCACTAAAGAAGCTATAAGGACTAAGTGAAAGAATTAATGTAAGGTTTGTTGCACGCTACAGCAGGGTGAAGTGCTCCATTCGTGCTAACTTGCACTGCCTTGCTGGCCAAGAATTTCTGCTTCATGCACTTCTTTTTTTTTTCTGGCTCTTTCTCTATTTGACTTAGTGCATTGATTTTCTGAAAGTATCGATGTTTAACTTTTTTTTTTTGTCTGAATTTTTTAATTTCTTATAACTTTTTGCCAATTCTTCATGCTTATATCTGGTAATCTAAACACCTAACTCAAATATAATATTATGCAATACAACAACCATTGTTGAAATCCCATTATTTCTTAGTCCAATTCTGTATTGCTTCTAAAGTTTTTTTTTTTTTTACTATTTTTTCTCTTTAAAAAATATTAAAAAGCATCACCAACTAGCTTAGAATGCCTCAAATTTCTTTTCTTACAATCCTAGAGAGGAAAATCCCAGAATCAAGGAGTTGGCAGGACTGAGCTCCCTCGGGAACCCAGTGAGAGGTTGTAAACTTTAGCTTCTGGAGACCCCAACCTTCCTTGGATGTGCCTCCATAGTCATTATGCCCACAACCTTCTCTCTGTCATTTAACATCTTCTTTCCTCTCACCATGTCTGTGTCCAAATTTTACGTCTTATCAGTCATTGAATTAGTACTTACCCACTTACCTGAGTGGACCTCCTTTTAAATTGTTTACATTTGTGACACTATTTCTTAATGAGGTTATATCCTGGCATACTAGAGCTTAGAATTTCCATATATTTAGGTCGATAAAAGGGGTACAATTGAACCCACAGTAGCATGCTTCTATTTTTTCTCTGATTATGTGTGTCTTTCACTTATACAGCACCAGATTCAGAATTTTTATATTTAAACTTAACTCTCTCAATAACTATCTATGTAATAGATTTTTAAAAAACATTCAAACCTCTAAGCCTGCGTTGTTTCACTATACAATGAAAGATTTGGATCAGATAATGTCTACCATATACCTCATCTCTAAAAGGTCATGTGATTCTTTTTCTCAACTGTAATGCATACCACAACTCTTATTGATGCTTTGTGCATTTTAATATCATTATACTTACTAATAAAGATTCTGATTATCACAAAGTCTGCAAAATAAGAGATATGTTAATTAGCTTGATTCAAGAATTCCACAATGAGTACATATACCAAACTTAATTGTCATACACAATAAAAATGCATGTAATTTTAATTAAAACATGATAAAAAGAAAAAAGCTCTGACATATATAATAATTTTCAATCATCTCAATCCTTGGATTAAAATCCTACTCTCTGTAATGCTAGTTAATGGCATACTGATTTTGGTCAAATGAAAGCTTTGCTGCATTTATGTTTTTAAAAATATGTATAAATGAGGGTTGATCAAATAGCTCAGAAGATTAAAGTGCCTACAAGCAGGTGCAGGGACTGGAAGTTTGATCCCCAGGCCTGCTGTGCCGGGCTTCCTCCAGGGGCCCACTGAGATAGCAATTGAGACTGGGTATGGTGGAGTATGCCTGTAATCCCAGCTCTTCGAGGCTGTTAACAGGCAGATCACTATGAGTCTGATCTAATAGTGAGACCCTAAATATCCTAAATATCCTGTTGACCCTTCCCTAAAATCATATATATATATATATATATATATATATATATATATATATATATATATTTCTGTAAGGTATTTTTCTCTCTTTTTTGTGTGTGTGGGGGGGATTTTTCCAGTAACTCAAGTAGTATATTTGTATCAGCGTCTAATACTTCCGCCTATTTATGTTGCACATTAAGACAATTCAGTTCATGCTCACAGTGAGGAATGACCAGCCCATAATAATTAGCATTTCTGTCCTCTTTATCCTGGGACCTTTCAGCTCCTCTTTTCTAGTCTTAATATAGTGTATCATGAATTGTTAGGAATTATAATCATACTACTCTCCTTTAGAACAGTACAACTTACTTGCCTGATATTTTGGTTACTAGTCAATTTTGTTCATGCCACGCACCCTCTTACTGAGATAAGGTATACAGTGTAGGGCTATATATCTTTTCTAACTGTAGTATAATTCAACTTGTGCAATAATCTCAAACCAAAACTCAAGGGATTAGGAGGCATGACTTATCCTTTTATAGAAATAAGAAACATAGTACAGTTATGTTATATACCTTTTCCAATTGTAGTACAATTCAAATTGTATAAAAATCAAAAGCAAAGCTTAAAGGATTAGCAGAAATGAAAAACTAAATTCTGCTGCTGACTCACCAAAAAAATGGCCATTTTCCTGCAAGTTTGGTTTGACTACCAATAAGGAAGCACTTAAAAATGTACTATGACACAGCTAGAAAAATATAATGTAGGAAGGGAGACTTAATGGATTTTTTGCCACTTCGAGGATGTAGCATTGTAAAGTCCACAATGCCAAAATGTGTGGTCCACAGATAGCCTCAAGGTCAGCCTTTAGCATTTCTTGAGCAAAATTATCATTTTCTCGTCCTCCCCTGAGAACCGCTGCTGCCAGTGTGCTCATTGAGTTGGTTCCTTCTCTTTCAGCATCCTCCATTCTCAAGCGGGAGAAGCGGCTGAGGACCAAGAATGTGCATTTCAGCTGTGTCACCGTGTACTACTTTACCAGGAGGCAGGGCTTCACGAGCGTGCCCAGCCAGGGGGGCAGCACCCTGGGCATGTCCAGCCGCCACAACAGCGTGCGCCAGTACACCCTGGGCGAGTTTGCCAGGGAGCAGGAGCGGCTGCACCGGGAAATGCTGAGAGAACACCTCAGGGAAGAGAAGCTGAACTCTTTAAAACTCAAGGTAAAAACATGAACCTGCTTTTGCAAAACACTGTATCCTTACAGCAACTGGAATCAACAACTTTTACACCTATAGTAACAAACCAAACTGCATTTATATGATGTACTACCTCTTGAGCCTTAAAAAAAAATAACTTCCATGAATACATATCTGCTTTCATTTATTTACCCATTTTATGAATCTATACCATTGAATATTGCTAGATTTTACACTTGTGCTTGGACTAGAGCAAGCAAGTCCCCCAAAATAGATGTCCCCACCACACACACACACACACACACACACACACACACACACACACACACATACACACACACACCTATAGAGGTGGCTGATAGAAAGAAAATATTAATCAGGTTCAGAACACTGTTCAGTTCCGTGAAGGACAGTTTCGCGGTATTATGAAGGTGGAGGATGGGCAGTTGACCACAGGAGGTCAAGGGAGGCTTCCTTTAGGAAGCGAAGCAAATATCAAAAGAGGCAACTGGGCAAAGAACATTGGCGAGAATGTTTCAGGCAGCAGGCACGGCCACAGCAGCCTTATGACAAACAGCTGTGAGCGCCCATGTGTGTTTGGATGGAGCAGAGGTACGGAGAATAAAGTGACAATCAGAAGGTGGGAGGTAAACCACGTTAATATATTTTTTGCTTCTTTGTACACCGTCAGACACCATCAAGAACTTCAAGCTTGTCATAGTAACATGATATCATCTGTCTCAAGCACTATGTGCAAATGGCAGAGGTGGGGCGAGCTGCAGTGCTATAGAGGACACAGGAAGGTCGGTGTGGGGTGAGGCTTCCACACAAGTCCAGGAGGGGAGCAAAGGTTAATTTAGGCTGATGGTGTGGAGATGAAGCGAGATGGAGACAGGAAGCAGTTTATTAAGTAAAACCAAGTGTGCTGGGTGATGGGTTGGGTTTGGGAGGAAGAGAGAGGGATAGCCAGGAATGACACCCAAGTTACGTGCTTTGGATAATATTGAACAGCCGTAGGTGACAGCATTGTTTGCTGTCTCAGGAAACGGCAAGGAGCACAGGAAGAACTGGAAACTGGGGGTGAAAGGTGGGTGTGAGATTTTTTTTCAGAATACTGATTTGGATGGGGGCTATGAATCATTTATTAAAAGATGCCAGAAAGGCTACAAAGGTGGACATGGCTATTGTGTCGCTTTAGAGAATAAGTGAAGAGAAATACAATGCAGAAAATGTCCTTCTCTGACTGGGCCAGTATACTCTTTTCTATTTCTATGGGTCTATTACCACATTAGTGCACAGGCAATCTTCCCACATAGCTCTCTGATGACAAAGAAAATATATTTTAGGTAATCCCAGTACTTAACCAGAAGTACCATGCAGTAGTCACTGCAGTGCCTTAAGAACACCTGTGCTGCCCCAGCCTTTCATGTAGGAAGTCAGTCTGCAGAGGTGAGATGTGCTCCGAAACCACTTGTTTGCATGCAGTTTATAATCCACGTGTGTGTGCTTTGTTCCCTGTTTCATGAAAAGGCAGTCACATAAATGAAGCTGGACATTCAGTCCTAGAGCAAGCCTCATAGCTCCTTTGACAGTATTTTGATAAGTTTTATAGGAAGCCCATAGATTTTCCAGTAGCAATTCACTATTGCAGTTGTTTTGTAATTGCTTTTATGTAGCTTAAATTAATAATAATTACCAAATATCCTTCTGAAATCTATCCCCTGCCCTTATCACCACTGAAAACCAACTATAGCCTTTACTCAAAGATTGAAGTCATTCTCCAAATCCAAATATGGGTAGAAAAGCGGTGGCTACAAGTCATTGACATGTGTTTCCCAGGCATTTGTAAACAACATTTAATCCTCACAGACACCCAGCATGATATGTAAATTACCAGAACATATTTGCAACTGAAGAAGAAGAGCACAAAGATGTTTTAGCAACTAGGATTGTAAAGCTATCTGAGAAACAGAAGATTTATGGTGGTGAGTTTTGAGGCCAATTATTTACATGCTGAGTGTTAGGGGAAGCCGCAGATGACAGCAACATTTCTCTACAAGTGACACTGCTGTAGCCTACTGCTGGAATATGTATCTAATTATTTTGCCTTATTTTGCTGTTGGATACTGGGGATTGAACACAGGGCTTAACCACCGAGTTACAGCCTTACCCCCTTTTTAATTTTTAAAATTTTGAGACCAGGTCTTAATTGGCAAGTTGCTTAGACAGGTTAAAACTTACAGTCCTCCTGCCTCAGCCTCTCAGAGTACTGAGATTACAGGTGTGTGCTACCACCTCTGATTTTCTTCTGGTGCATGCTTACGTGCCTGTCTGTCTATTTTTGTCTGTGTCTCTCTGTGTCTGCCTCTCTCTCTCTCTCTCTCTCTCTCTCTCTCTCTCTCTCTCTCTCTCTCTCTCTCTCTGTTTCTCTCTCTAACACACATGCAAGCTGAATAACAAAAAGAAGAAACAAAAAGAATATTAATATTGACTCATCTTTAAAACTGCACTGTTGAAAACTGTAAAGGCAGTGGTCAGAATGAATTTCATATCTTGGTTTGTCGTTAGCAAGTAAAAACGTACAGTTTTCAATTCAATATCAATTCAACATTTACCATTGCTGCTTCTCAATGATAATGGATAAACTAAAGGACAACGGGATTCTGAAATGATCTGAGGTCAGGCTCACTATACTTAAGAGTATTCATTAGCACATGTTACATAAAGTCCACAGACTCCAGGAGGAATTAGTGGAGAAACTTGTGTATTTTATTTGTAATTTTTGTACTATGTTAATAGCTATGGTTTTTAAAAATATCATTGATTATATTAATCTAAGATTTAATTATTCAAATGCAAAAGTAGTTAACAAAATATAAGCCATCCAAAACTTTCACCCTGATACATGAAATTTCACTTTTAATATCACATTTGTTTTAAAGTATGAATTCCTAGGGGATAATCAACAAAATGAATGTGGCAGCATTGATTCCATGATTTTGAGTGGAATATCAATAGCGTAGGAGAGGGATCTAGAGAGGAAAGGAAAGATTGCTAAAGACATCTTTTTCCACTTGGATTTGCCGGAAGTGGTCATCTGGGAGCAGCAACAAACCACCTGTTGGGTGAGGACAGAGGGAAGGCCACGCCGGACCCAGTGAACATTTCCAAAGCCTCCTTGAGGGAGCCCAGGTGAAATTCCACAGGAAACTCACTGTACTTGAGAAGTTTTCCTTCTACTTATTTTAGAGTAGTCTGAAGAAGCCAAGAACAGTTACTCATTCGAGGAGCCTCCATACTTCCCAAGGCCTCTCTGCTGAATTCCAAATAGGAGACGATGGCTCCTCTCCCGATGGGAAGGAAATATGCTGAAAAAGAAACACATATGCCCACTTCTAGATACTTCCTTATATATTTTTACAATAAATATTTTGAAGCTAATTACGAGCAGAAAATTAGAGTTTGATTAGAAAATCATTTCTTTGTAATAATACATCTTCTAAGTTATATTACCTAAGGACTGAGAAATACTATGCACAATTAGATTTGTAGAACACATCAAGTTCTGTTGGGGGAGCTCAAGTAGGTCTCCTTAGTTGTTGCTATGGACATCTTAACCATCTTCCAGGAACAACCAATGGAGAAAACTGATTGAATAAAATGCATGTCCCTAGAAGAAATCACTAGCTTTAGATTCCTTAATTACAGAGCGGGGTCTTTTTTCTGTCAAGTCCATTCAGACATGTCATACACTTCGCAGTAATCAATGCAGTCATCTTAATACCATACTCTTTTCCAAATTAAGCACTTAGATTTTATCATCTGCACCACACTGTTGAACAATCATAAGACTTCATCCCCAACCCTGGTGTATCTGTAAAATGCCTTAAGCAGCCGTTTGTGGGCTCTGCTCCATTGAGCTGTGGTTGTCCAGTTGCCTTGGGCTCTGTCCTGCTGGATTCCATTGCCTGTGCTGGCACATCTAATCTGGCTTCCACAGCTTTCACTTGCCTCTCTCCGTACTCTCACAAGCATGCTCCTTCCCCCCTTCCTCTCTCAGATCAGGTCCTGCCCTGGCTCTGTCACCATTTCCAATCATATTCTACAGTTATTCACTTCTCTGAATTTCTCAATCACATGTTCCTTGAATAACTCGAGTTTCACATTTCTTTTCCTTGTAAAGAAAAAGAGAGGGCTGGTGAGATGGCTCAGTGGTCTAAAGTGCCTGCTTAGGCAAGGCAAGTTTAGGCAACTGCAGGGATCACAGTTCTACCCCCGGCACCCCATGATGCACCAGCCCCCCCACCCCCACCCCCAGGGCAGGCTGAGCTGGCCATAATAGAAAGAAAGAAAGAAAGAAAGAAAGAAAGAAAGAAAGAAAGAAAGAAAGAAAGAAAGAAAGAAAGAAAGAAAGAAAGGGCGGTCAGATTTCAACTCGTCTTTTAATGACTAACGTTTTTCAAAATCCCTGTGCAAATCTTCTTTACCTTAAACCTCAGATTTTTGACTGTTCTATGAAGTTAGTGACTTTTCACTGTGACAGTATTTTTCACTTCCTATTCAGCCTTGACACTGTATTTCTTCAAAAGTTTTGTAATGAATACTCCAGGCAAATACATTAATTTCACAGAGAGCTCTGAAGGACAAGAGGCTTATGAAAAATGATTGAACTGTATCTTAAATTCACCTTTAAGAATTTTGCATGTTTTAAAAATTATTTGGGGCCCGGCGGGATGGCTCAGTGGTCTAAAGCGCCTGCTTGGGAAAGCTTGGGCGGCTTCAGGGACCGCAGTTCGATCCCCGGCACCACATGCTGCGCCAGCCCTGCCCTCTGGGCGGGCCGAGCCGGCCATAAAAATAAGTGAATAAACAAATAAGGGTTCTGAAGCAAGAAAAGAAAAAATAAAATAAAAATAAAAAATTCTTTAAAAAAAATAAAAATAGTTAAAGAAAAAATTATATTAAAAAAAAAATTATTTACCCATTCCATGACCCTCTTCTGGTCGTGTCTTAGCCTCTTGGTCATACTTTGGATCCCATTTCTTTCAACAGAACTTCTCTGTTAGGCTTCATGGAGATGAGTTCATTGGCCGGGAAGATGGCTCAGTGGCCTAAGTGCCTTCCTGGCAAGCACACTGTTGACAGTTGCAGAAAAAGGTACCCCAAGCCAAAGGCATGGAAACTGACAGAGTAGGTTTTAGCTCAAAGTATATGTAAAACATTTATGAATGAGTTCTTTCGGTGTATCACTGGGATCTTAGTTGAAATGAAGCGATTAAGCATATATAGTTAGCTCTTTAAATTGTTGCTATGAACACAGCATTAATCTTTTAATTCAAGGAAATCAATTGTATTGGTGTTACTGATTTTTTTTTTTTTTTTTTTTTTTACCTTTATTTGTTTATTCACTTATTTTTATGGCCGGCTCAGCCCGCCCCGAGGGCAGGGCTGGCGAAGCATGTGGTGCCCGGGATCGAACCGCGGTCCCTGAAGCCGCCCAAGCTTTCCCAAGAAGGTGCTTTAGACCATTGAGCCATCCCGCCGGCCCGGTGTTACTGATTTAAATGAGAGGCACATCTACAGTGAATTATGCACATCTCTTTCCAATGGTAGCTTGAAACTGGCTATGAAGGGAATGTTTAAACCATGGAACTTGAACACAGCAAATATAACTTTTAATTAGAGTGTCAGTTGTTAATTATTTACCACTATCCCAGTGGATTCATTCTAGTATATTAGCTATAGGGCCTAGGTGATAGCTCAGCAATATAAGTGCCTGCCTGCCAGTGTAAGGACCAGGGTTTGATCCCTGGTACCACATGCCATGTGGGTTACCACCCAGGCACACCAAGCTGGTCATCGAGGCTGGGCATGATGGTGGCACATGCCTGTAGTACCAGCTCTAGGGGGGGCTAAAAACAGGCGGATCAGTAGGAGTCTGACCTGCAGAGCAAGACCCTGTACTATATACATAAAAAAAAATGAAAATATGTATTTATATATTACATTCATCCTTAATACAAAACTGGCACTTATAATTCACTACTAGCTACCACCAAAAAAAGCAATGTTGGTCTAAACGGGGAAAGAAAAGATAAAGGAATTTAACAAAAGTAGGTATGACTGTCTGGACAGTATTATCTTTCCTTGTGATTTTTTTTTTTTTTTTTTTTTTGGGACCGGGGTTCGAACTCACGACCTTGCACTTGCCCAGCAGGCACTTGTGCCTCGGAGCTATCTCCCCAGCCCCTTTTCCTTGTGATTTTTGCCATGCTTTGTGACTTCAGCTTGTTGTCAAAAAAAAAAAGTACTTTTTGAGACAGAATCTCACTGTACTGGCCAAATGGACTTCCAATTCTTAAGTTTAAATTGGACCTAAAGATGTATGCCACCATGGATAACTTGAGTTATAAAATCTTTAAAGGCTAACAAACATCCATGCTTCTTCAAAAGCATAATTAAATTGGTTCCAATTTCTCACCTACAATTAACAGTTGATGGGGTAGAGAACTATACTATAAAATTTGATTGAATGTCAAAGTAATAGGAATGTTTTTCTTTAGTTTTTAGTGCCTTAGAGATGAGGGCTTTTGTCCAACTCATGTCACACAACCTGCAAATTCTTTTATTAAATACATATTCATCACTTCCAGTGACAAACAGATGCATTCTCCTGTGATGCAGGATACATTGCTTTTTTGAAATAGGGTATTTTATCTACACAACTTTGTTGAAAAGCTGAATAAGCTTCAGCCCTCTTATTACACCTTTTGGTTCCAATTCTGCCCTCTAGGCACACAGATCATCATTCTCCATTCTCTGAATTCCCAGTGCTAGAAAGCAGTATGGACAGACAGGCTCTGTGTGTCTCTGTTCTATGGGGCTGTTCTAGCTTGTGGCTAGTTGTCCCCGCCCAAAAAATCAAAAGCCTCATGCAGTCAGGAGGTGGGTTCTCCAGTTTGTGATTGATTCTTGATCCAATGCTGGGATTGCAGGTGTGAGTGCTACACCCAGGCCCTGGGTGGGTAATCCACATTACAATGTAAAGAGGCTAGCTAGCAACCTCAGCTGCTGCCCCTCCCTTTTGCTGTTTTTGCTCTTTGTTCTCTGCCTTGTGCCACTTTCCCTTGGAGCCAGCTGAGTATGGGCTGAAACCTCCACTAACTGTGAGCTAAATAAACCTTTCCTTCCTTAATTTTGGATGGTAGGTATTTCATCCCAGCAATGAGAGAAGAGTAACTAAGACAGGGTTAATCACTAGTTCTTTGCACTACTTCTGGGGCATGGTTTTTGGCTACTTATTCACTCTCATTTCGCACCTCTGGACATAATGCTATATACTAGTGTCTGTGGTATAAGACCTGATACTCAGCATGAGACCTGTCCTGTGCAAAGGGATACACCATACTATCCTCTCCTGCCAGTGAATGTCCTTTCCATGACTATATAGAAAGGTTGCAGTAGTTTGGAGGATCTTGGTCAGTCTGTTTGCTCTTACTAAGCTGGATATAAGTTAAAGGGAAATAAAGTAAGAGCAATAGACAAACAAACCTGTCTTCTTCTACACCATCTGAATCATGATGTAAAACAAACATTAGAATATCCCTGGGGAGGGACTAGCGAGATAGCTCAGCAGACTAAAGCACTTGCTTAGACAAGCACAGAGACTGCAGTTTGATCCCTGGCACTATATGCTGCTCCAGCCCCACCCCGGTGGCTGAGCTGGCTGAGTCCGAGCATGGTAGTGCCCAGGTGTAATCCCAGAGCTAGGGAGGCTGAAAGCAGAATGATCACTACACGTCTGAGCTGAACAGTGAGACCCTATAACAACCAAATATGGAAGAAGAAGAAGAAGAAAGAAGAAGAAAGAAGAAGAAGAAGAAGAAGAAGAAGAAGAAGAAGAAGAAGAAGAAGAAGAAGAAGAAGAAGAAGAAGAAGAAGAAGAAGAAGAAGAAGAAGAGGAAGAAGAAGAAGAAGATGAAGAAAAGGAAGAAGATCACTGGGGCAACTGTTTTCTGCAGTGCTAAGCATGGCTTGTAGAGGGAGATCAATACAGACCTGTTCTGTTTAATTTTATGTTTAATCATAGTTGTGTAACTTGTCTATGAGATCAGTTGTGCTTTTAGGCCCATATCCAAGTTATAAATCTAAAGTTAATTCACAAAATAGCACCAAGTTCGCAATAAGGTGCTGTCACAGTAACAATCTTCAGGAGGAAAAAGGGAAGCTTCCCTGTCTCACTACATCACGGCCTCCACAGAGATTCCTGGTCAGACTGGGCCGCTGTCACTGCTGGGCTTCAGAGATGCTATATCTGTCAATCCTGACCTGATTAATGGTGCAAAAAATAAGCTAACCATCTCTAGATATTTTAACCATCCAATTAACTCAAAACCCATGTATCTAGCCATACTCTTTCCAGCTTTGCCTGGGAAGAGCCCAGGAAATTCTGTCAGAGCTTCAGAATGAGAAATTCTGAGGGTTACATTCCTGTCTTGCAGACAAGAATAAATTCTCAGGATTAGAGCACTTACTGCTCCTGGGGTCTGGAATCAGGGTTGAGATGAGAAGGCCCAGGACTCCATGCACCTCATTCCCACTTTCATCTTTTGTAAGCTGAGGTTCTGCCTGGAATTTATTTGAGGAATGGATATTTCCTGTCTTGTAAGCCCTGGTATAGTTTAGTATTCACTCCTTTATCTCATGTACTGAGACCATCTGTTTAAATAATTCTTCCAAAATATTGTTATCCTGAATTAGCTTTTTTCTTAAACAATTCATTCCCGTTTTGATCATCATTTAATTCCCCCTCCATGACTCTTCACAGATGTTAGACTGAGCAATCATAACTGTGAGCTACTGCATTGCTCTGAAGCGTAATTGTCTGGGCCTAGGGATTCTTATGTGAAACACCTGAGCACTCTTTTACTGTCTCCCCACCTGGTCTTTGCTTTAAATCCTTCCTGATGTGTCTGTTCTCTCATTTCTGGCTTGAAGGCTTTTGTCCTTGAACAAGACTATGGAATCAGAATACAAACTAAATAACTCTGCTTTGTGTCTCTGCCCGAGCCTTTCTCTTTGTCTGCCTATTCTCTCTTTCTCTGTGCTACTTCTGTAGCTTGCACGGATATTTCATACCTACTATATTGTGTCATGTACATCGCACGGTCTCCCCCAGCAAACTGGAAACTCTTTGAAAGCAGAACTGTCATACATTTAGAAAACCTGATACCTAGCATAGTAGCTGACAGTATAATATGTTTAAGAAAAAAAAATATAATGATTTGCTCAGAAAAACATGTATCAACTAATTCATTTTAGACTGGCAATACCAACGAACCAGGAATGAAATTTTCAATACAGGCATAATCTCTGCTCTCCAAGCATTCACACAGTAATAGAAAAAATATTCATAAAGTCAATTAATCCTAATTAATGCATTAAGAAGCAATTAAGGAGGGGGCTACAATGATCAAGTGTGTTTCAAGGAGTCAGGTGAGAAGGTCAAAACAATTACCAGTTCAGTCAGCATTGGACAGCTTCTCCTGTTAGCATCTCCAATCAGAAAGGCTGCTTGAAATCGCCCATACAAGAGAAACACAGGGGCCTGGCAGGATGGTTCAGTGGTCTAAAGTGCCTGGGCGGCTGCAGGGACTGCTGTTCGATCCCCGGCACCACATGTTGCACCAGCCCTGCCCGTAGGGCAGGCTGAGCTGGCCATAAAAATAAATAAACAAACAAAAGTTCTAAAACAAGAAAAAAAATAATTCTTCAAAAAAAAAGGGAGAGAGAAACACAAAGGGAAGTCCTAATTGGTAGGGCGTTATTTCTGTTTTCTCCTCTTGAGTTCTGTCTGTCCACATCTCAGTTATTTCCTCTGTCCTTGGTCAGCTACAGAGCACAGATGGGCTGCTGTCTCCCGGCCCCCAGCGCTGAGATCAGCTATGGGGCATGGGTGCAGCCTAATGCACTCTTCTTCCTCCTGTTCCATCTTTATAGTTTTTCTATTCCTACTCCAAGAATACTTACTCCAAACTCGTCTTGCCAGACTGACTCCAACCTTGGAGTAAAATAAACCTCAGTTTAATTCTTAGTTCGATCGCAAATTACTTATTCAGTTAGACCTTGCTGAGTTACTTTCTGCAAGCATCAATATCCCCAATGATTACAAAGCACTTACCTGCTAAGTTTCTTGTGTAAATTAGATGAAATCTATATTTATACAAAGTATGGAGCTTAGTGTCTGGTATTGAATTTAGAGGACGTTCTCGGCAGTAACATCTTTATTATAATTGACAGTGATCAGTGCTTATGGAATGGAATTACTTTGAAACTCTTATTTTTCACTCTCATGTTAAACGTGTTAGTTTTAAGGGCCATATTTAATTGCTCAAGATGCCATTTAACTACCAACAGGAAGTAGGAGGCTTTATTTTGCTTTGACCTTTGAATTCATCTATATTTTCCTTCTCCATAATATTTTTGCATTGATTTTTATTTTAAATAGAAAAAATAAAACTTGAGTTCCAAAATAAGATAATATTAATAATAATTAATACAATGTATATTGCTACCTTTAAATTAGTTGCTCAGAGGGTGAGATAACAACATTTAAATGTTCAAGCAATATTAGCACAAACTTTTCTTTTCTTTCTTTCTTTTTTTTTTGTTTTTTTTTTTTTTTGCAGAACTGGGGTTTGAACTCATGACCTTGCACTTACCAGACAGGCATTTGTGCTAAGGAGCTATCTCCCCAGCCCCTAAACTTTTCTTTTCAATGAGCTAACAGAAGTTAGTAGTATAACTGTCATAACTATCATATAATAATATATATATATATACTATATATATGTACCAAGATATATATCAAATATATATATATATGTATATATATATATATATATATATATATATATAATTTTCCCTTCCTTTCCCATCCCTGTTTCTCTTTCATTTAGAAATTTCTTTCTATTTTACAATATCTATTGGACATTTTGGAACTTTACTCCTTCAACTTTTCACATTAGAGAGACAATATGGTAGTTGTATGTGTTCATCTAGTTTATTTCACTTATGGATGTGATCTTGAGTTCTTTCCATTTACTTATAAAACTCTAGAGTTTATCCTTCTTTATGGATAAGTGCTCCTCTGTTGTTTTTAAAGACCACACCTTTCAAACCCCAATAACACTTTAGTCCACTGAGTTATCTGGCCAGCCCTGATTGATATTTTAAAAATAGTCATTCTTTCTGGGGTGAGATGAAATTTCAGTGTTGTTTTAAATTTCATGTCTTGAATGAACAATACTGTTAAACATTTTCTCATACATTTATTTCCTGTTTCTATTTTTTCATCTGAGAAATATGCACTCATATCAGATGGCCACTTTGGATTATGTTTTTAAATTTGAGAGGTCTGATTTATTTTTTGGTTCTTTATATGTTCTCAGTAGTAATCTTTTGTTTGAAGAGCACCTGGCAAACATTTTTTCCCACATTGTGAGTTGTCTCTTCACTTTGTTGGTGGTTTCTCTTGCTGCACATAAGCTTTTAGATAAGATGAGATCTCAGTTGTTGTTTCTTTGTGATAGTTCCTATGTGATTGGGGTTTTAGTTATAAAGTTTTTGCCCCACTCATATTATCTATATTTATACTATTAAGAGTTTTACCGATACTATCTTCCAGCAGATTTAATGTTTCTATTTTAATATTTAGGACTTCAATCCATTTTGAATTTAGTTTAATGCATGGTGAAAGATATTCTCAGACATGTGTAGGGCCAGTTTCTCCAGTACCATTTATTAAAGAGGCGATCTTTTTTTCCAAGGAATGTGCTCAGAGCCAATGTCAAAGATAAGGTAGCTAAGTATGTCTGGAGATGTTTGTCCATCTTCTCTCTGATCCATTGATCTTTAGGCCTGTTTGCTTTTGTGTTTTTTTTTTGTTGTTGTTTTGTTTTTTGCCAGCATCACACTGTGTTTATCACAATAACTTTATAGAATAATTTCAAGTCAGGTATCATGATTCCCCATACCTTGATTTTGCTGCCTAGAGTTGTTCTTCTGGTTCCAAATGAATTTTAAGATTGTTTTCTCTGACTTGTAAAATGTAATACTGGAATTTTGATCAGAATTGCATTAGAGTTTTGAAAGTATGGTCATGTTCCCTATATTGGCTCTTCCTACCTAAGGGATATCTTTCCATTTGCTGACATACACTTAAATCTTTTTTTTTTTTTTTTTTTTTTTTTTTTTGTATTTTAGGGAAGGGTCTACAGGGTACTCAGGGTCTCACTACCAGTTATCCTCCTATTTACAGCCTCCCAAGAGCTGAGATTACAGGTGCATGCCATCATGCCCAGTCTCAATTGCCCTCTCAGTGCACCCTGGGGTGGGGCCAAAACAGCAGGCCCAAGGAGAATACTGTAGTTTATAATGCAGAAGTCACTTACATTCTTCGTTAAATCAATTCCTAGGCATTTAAATTTTTTGGATGCTATTGTGAGAGGTGTTATATCTCTAATTTGGCTCTCAGGTTATTATTCATATGCAAAGACTATTGGCTTTTCAAAGTTAACTTTGTACCCAGCTATTCTACTGAATTTGCTTGTTAAATCTAGCAGTTTTTAGTGGAGATTTTGGGATCGTCCATGTAAAGTATCATATCATGCAAATAATAATAGTTTAACTTCTTCATTTTCTACTGTTATTCCTTTTGTTTCTTCCTTTTGTCTAGATTTCCAGGTCTAAAGTTTCCAGGACTATGTTGAATGAAAGTGAAGACAGTGGACACACTTGTTTGTTCCTCAACTTAGTCAGAAAGCATTCCATTTTTGTCCATTTACAGGATGTTGGCTGTTGAGCTGAGATAAAGACCATTTATTCAAACTTTGTAGGGCTTTTATCATGAGTGGATGCTGGACTTAGTCAAAGAACATTTTCTGCACCTACTGAGATGATCATAAGATTTTTTCCTAGTCTCTGTTGATATAGTGTTTTACATTGATTGATCTACATGTGTTGGACCATCCCTGCGTTCTTGGGATGTATCTCACATAGTCATGGTACATAATCTTCTTGTTGACTTGTTGCATTCTGTTTGTCTGTATGCCATGGGGGTTTCTACAAATATCTTTATTAGCGAAATTGGCCTGTAGTTCTCTTTCTTTGTTGTGCCCTTCTCTGGTTTTAGTATAAGGGAAATGCTCTCTTCAGGAATGAACTTGGGAGTATTCCTTCCCCTTCAATTTCATAAAGGAGTTTGAGAAGTAGTGGTGTTAGATCTTCTCTAAAGTTCATACAGAATTCAGCAATGACTCTGTTAATGCCTTGACTTTTCTTTGTTGGTAGGTTTTTAATTCCTTCTTCAATTTCACTGATTGATTTGGATTTATTTAGGAATTTTATATCTTCTTGATTGAACTTTGGCAATTCGTACGTATTCAGGAATCTTTCTGATTCTTCCATCTTATTAGAGTACAAGTTGTTGAAGCCATGGAGATAGCTCAGCAACATAAGTGTCTGCTTGGCAAGTACAAAGTTCTGAGTTTCATCCCTAGTACAAACAAAACTAAAATAAGATTTCAAAGTAGGCATAGAGGATCATCTGGATTTCTGCAGGATCTGTTATGATTTCATCCTTCTCACTTCTAATTGCACGGATTTGAATCTTTTCTTTTCTTTTTAACAAAGATGGCTAAAGATTTCTCAATTTTTTTTAGTCTTTCGAAGAACCAACACTTTGATTCATTTGTTATTTATGTAGCTTCTCTTTGTCTCTAATGTATTAATTTCTGCTCTAATCTTACAATTTTCTCCCTTGTAGGAGTTTCTGACTTAGCCTACTCTTCTTATACTAGAACTTTGAGGTTTACCATTAAGTTATTTATTTATGCGTCCTTTGTTTTCCTAATATGGGTATTCACTGCTATAAATTTCTTTATTAGGAATGCTTTCATTCTGTCCATTAGTTCTGGCATGCTGCATTATCACTATCACTTAGTTGTAGAAGCTGTCTTATTTCTTCTTTAATTTTATCTGTGACACACTGATTATTCAGGAGGGTATTATTTAATTTCCATGTGTGTATGAAGTTCTTGTTTTGTTTTTTGTTTGTTTGTTTGTTTGCCACTGGTGCCCAATTTCATTGCCCTGTGGTCTCATAATATTCATGGGATAATTTCAGTTCCTTTGCATGTTACTTAAGCATGTTCTCTGGGTTAATATGTGGTCTGTTCTGGAGAATATCCTGTGTACAGCTGAGAGTAATGTATATTCTAATGTTGTAGGGTGAAATAGTCCATAAAGACCTACTGAATCCATTTGTTTATAAATTTGTTCAGTTCTAATATTTCATTGTCAATTATTTTATCTGTCTTTTTATGATAGCAGGATATTTAAATTCCCTGATATAATTGAATTAGTGCTTATTTGCTCTGAAGTCTGAGCTTGGCAGCCTTATTCCAAGGTGGCTTCTGGCTGATCAGTCTCTGGTGCAGAATGACTGAGTCTTCAGCACTCATCACCAACTAGTGCATCCTTCACATCTACTGATGCTCTCCACTGCTGCACCACTCCTTGGAGGACTCTGGTGTCACCAGTGTTTACCATGTATCTGAAGGTTTGAATTGCTCCTTTGTGCATTGAGTCCTGCTTGAGGGAGAAGGAGCTATAGGCTACCTTTGTCTCCTTCTTCGTTAGAGTTTCTCTCTTTACTCTTTCCATAGACTTTAATTTGTGCTTCAGATGCTTTTAAGAAACCCACTTCCTTCCATCTTCCTCACATTGCTACATCCTGGACATAGAACAGGATCTACCTCAGAATAGTTTTGTGATTCTATATGAGCTGATATAGATAAAGGGCTTAGAATAGTGTCTGTCACACAATCTTACAAACTGTGATTAATGTTATATTATGACATACTTCTTCCTATTGCCTTTCTTTCACTTCCTTTTCTTTCATGTATGAAAGAATCTTGCACATACACAGGAATGAAAGCAGATCTTCAAAGCTGTGCATTTTCTTAGCTCTATTATATCACATTTTTAACGAAGTTTCTATGAAATCTTCAGGAGGCAAGCATTGTTTTCAGAGAAAAGATACTAAGTGTGATGTAGTTCCGACTCCTAGATTGAAGATGTTCACCTCAAAGGAGAGTGTGTACCCCAAAGTCTTTTCTGGGGTCCATTATTTTACAAATGGAATTTCTTTTTTGACACATGACATTTAATTCCACGTTAGAGGCCCAGCATTATATTAAGAATAAGAATGATTCTTTAATCTATGTAAGGTAGAGAAAAGTATATTGAAATGGGAGTCGGGGAAGTGGATTCACTGAGGGTGTCTCAGAGAAGCCGCAGTGAATCTGAGCCTCACTGATGCAAGAAGTAAAGAAGCTGCTTTTAATGAACTGAAATCTAAAGATTCAGGGACTCACTGTGGAGGTAGGAAAAGAGACATTTAGAGATAGCACTCATTTCAAGCAAAAGGGAGATTGTAGAACATCACAAATGCTGTGAATGAAGAAGGACATGGAATAAAAAGTTGGCAAAAGCAGATGAGATAATCATAGCAGATTTCTGTGATTTTATTGCTTGCTGAAGTTGTTTGCCAAATCTTGAGAGTATAATGAATGTGAGTTGATGGGCATAATAAGATACTTATTGATTTTTTCCCATATTACTTTCATCTAGGAAAATGCATTCACATATAATATGAGTAATATTCTTATCTTAAAATGCTTTTAAATTCAGTGATTTGAGTTTGTGTTTTAAAGAAACAAATGGGCATGAACTGGAGAAGAAGGCTGGGAAAGCAGAGTGCATCTCCCAGACCACATTCCAAGCAGAACCTGGGAAAGGAATACAACTTGATTGACTGAGCTCCACTAGAATGTCCCTGGGTTTCTTTATTCTTTTTTTTTTTTTTTTTTTTTTTTTTTTTTTTTT
>PVJA010020484.1:0-36880 GCA_004027025.1 Myocastor coypus | reverse complement strand
GAGACAGGGTCTCGCTATGCAGTTGAGGCTGGCCTTGAGCTCACTTTTGTAGCCCACTCGCACCAATCCTCCTGCCTCAGCCTCCCGAGTGCTGGGATTACAGGCGTGAGCCACCATGCCCGGCAAGAGAAGCTATTTTTTTAAGCCTGGGTTTACTTTTTTTTTTTTTTTTCTCGGTACTGGGGATCGAACTTAAGCCTGGATTTAAATCTCAGTACCCTCCATCACTTCCTTGCCGTGCAATGTGGAGCAAGTTTTTTCCTGTTTCTGTACAACTAAGTACTTCCCACAAAGAGCTGAAAAACTGGCGCAATAAATAGCATCATTACTATTTTTTTTTTTTTTTTGAGACAGGGTCTCACTATGCAGTTCAGGCTGGCCTTGAGCTCACTTCTATAGCCGAGGCTGGTCTCGAACTCGCACTGATCCTCCTGCCTCAGCCTCCCAAGTGCTGGGATTACAGGCATGCGCCACCACGCCCGGCTCTTTTTTTTTTTTTTTTTTTTTTTTTTTTTTTTTTTTTTTGTCTTTTTGAGACAGGGTCTCGTTATGCAGTTGAGGCTGGCCTTGAGCTCACTTTTGTAGCCCAGGCTGGTCTCGAACTTGCACCGATCCTCCTGCCTCAGCCTCCCAAGTGCTGGGATTACAGGCGTACGCCACCACACCCGGCATCATTACTGTTTTTATTCTACAGAAAACTAAAGTACAGGAAGGTGAAACAACTTGCTCAAGGTTGTGGGACTAGAAGATGGAGGGACAGGAATTCCAGCTAGTTAGTCTGCAGAACCAAGGAGGGGGCGCAGGAGGGCGAGAGAAGCTATTTTTTGTTGGTGTTGTTCTGAGTCTAGACCTAGATCCAGCTCCCAGAATAACTTCCCCACCTCCTCAGCTGGCTGCTGGAGTTCTGACAGTGTGCCAAGGTGATGCTGGGAAGGCAACTTGAATTCCATTGTCTCTACCTCTCCCACCTTCCAAGGGCTGGGCCCCAAAATGCTCCTGGCCCAGCAGGTCAAGTATGAGACTTGTTGAAGTGTAAATGCTGCCTTCAAAAGGCAGGACAGCCTGGGGGCATGGCATTTGGGAGGGAGAAGAGAAAGGGACAGCTAAGGAAGGAGCTCAGTGTCCTCCATTGGTATGTGACCTGGACCAGTGGAGTCACACACACACCAGTCCTCATTCAGGCCCTGCACCCAATCCAGGTGCTTCCTGAGAAGAAGGAGTTGTGGAGAACTTTATCTTTGTAATTAACTTGGGACCTACTGGTGAGAGCAGGCAGAGTGAGGGATGGAGATCATGCAGAGTCGCACCAACTAAGGGATGGACAATCCATGATGAGCTCACAAAAAAGCAAGAAGCCTAACGAGTCCCACACCTTGGCTGAAATTAATCCAGAGTAGGACTAAGACTATGGCTTTGTTTGCACAGTTGCCCAATTTACTGGGAGTGAACAACTGGCCAGGATTTGGGGAACCTGCAAAATGTGTGCAAATAAAGTCTGGGAACGATCTGGATTTATTAGTAAAATGAATGTTGAGTGAGCAGTTTTACACACAGGGCAGCTAAAGCTAGAGATGGCTTACTGTTCCAGGAACCCCCTGGTTTCTAGCTCGAGCTCACCGAGTAGTAGGAAGTCTCTCCCTAGTTTTTGCCCAGGTTTTCATATGAGTAGACCAGATGACTTGCCAGTGGCTTCTATGGATAATGTTTTCCATTTTCTGGGAGTTTCCAGTGCCAAGTACCATGCTGAACACCATGGGAGGCTAAGCACCTCACATTATCTCATGGAGGTTTTCTACTTACCCTAATTTTTTTTTTTTTTGCGGGATCGAGGTTCAAACTCATGACCTTGCACTTGTCAGGTAATTACCCTAATATTAGGTACTGTGGACACTTTTTTTTTTTTTTTTGAGACAGGGTCTCGCTATGCAGTCCAGGCTGGCCTTGAGCTCACTTTGGTAGCCCAGGCTGGTCTTGAACTCACACCGATCTGCCTGCCTCAGCTTCCTGAGTGCTGGGATTACAGGTGTGCGCCACCACGCCAGGCTGTGGACACTGTTTTTAAGAGGAGAAAGAGGAGGGGGGAGGGAGATGAGGCAGAGAGGAGGGGGAGGGGTAAGAGGAGTCAGGGAAGAGGAGGAGAGGGAAGAGGAACAAGAGCAGGGAGAGGGAAGAGGAAGAAGAGGAGGAATTTTTATTTATTTTTTGCGAGACCAGAATTAAAACTCACGACCTTGCATTTTCCAGGCAGGTACTTGTGCCACAGAGCTATCTCCTCAGCCCCTTGACACTTTTTGTAAGTGGACAAACTGAGGCTTAGAGAGATTAAGTAGTTTGTTCTGGTGGCAGAGCCAGGATTTAGCTAAATCTAAGTACAATACTCTTCAGCTGCTTCGATAGAGTCAGTTCTCTGTGAATCCCAGCTACTAGGCATGCTGGCCACTAGGCTTCTGGAACTGAATGTGCTTTGAAACCCTATACAAACTTCAGAGCATTGCATCTTGGGATCTGCAACAAGGAAAGCTTTGTTTCCTCCTTTCTTCCCCATAGGCAGGCCCACCATCCCTTGAAATACCCCTTTCAGCTCTCCATGGTCTACAAAACTCAGACATGGCAGGTGTCAGCTTGGCCTACAACACTGTAGGTGTTTCTCTCATCAATGGAGATCATCAAATCTCTGACCTCTCACTATCCAGTGAGATTAACTGCATTCCAAGTAGACACTAGCCAGGCCCAAGTTTCTTCCCATTATGTTAGGGGCCTGAGCTCTTAGCTTTAGGAACCAACTTTCTGAGCCTGTAGTAATCATTGTGAGCTGCAGTAACTTGGTTCATTGCTTTTCCAACTGTCACCAGATTATTATTATTATTATTATTATTATTATTATTATTATTATTATATGTATTTGGTGTACAGGGTCTCACTATGCACCTTGGACTCATAGTGATCCTCATGTTTCCACCATCCTAGCACTGGGATTACAGGTGTGCAACACCATGCCGGAGTTGGTGGCTGGTTCAGTGTACCCAGGGGCAGGGCCAGCATAGAATGTGGTGCCTGGGATCAAACCCATTCCCTGTGCTTGCCTAAGTAGGTGCTTATTCTGCCGAGCTATCTCACCAGCTCTGTGCCAGATTATTAATACACCTGGGGTCTTACCCTTGAGCTGCAAAGTATCTCTACCCATTCTATCTTGTCCTGGTCCTACTCATCCAAGGGTTTATGCATCAAATCTAAGATTCTTTTTAGAAACTCATGGTTGTTTTTTTTTTTTTCCCCTCCCTAGCCAATAAGGAAACCAAGACATCATAGGTCTTGGTCAAAGTCACACAGCAAAGTTGCAATGAAGCTAAAATTTGAACCACATCTTGACTTTGATTCCGTGGGTCAAACTTCCCAAAGTGAGATGATTTTATAAATTAACCTCAAGTCACATAACAAAGTTATTCCTCTTTTGCTTTTCTATCAATCTTCCTGATGACCTTGAGGAGACTCAGCATGGCGCCAAGCTGGTCCGAATCCTCTCTTTAACAGAGAAAGGGCAGAGGAGTCAGGGAAAGGACAGGAAAGAAGACCACATTGCTCAGCTAGAAATTGCATGGCTCTGTTTTATTGTCTCTGTATTTATCTCCATGGTTACCTCCTGTTTATGGCAAATGATTCAGTATCTTCTCAATAGCAGTGACACAGATTTCTTTTTAAAATAAATTTCAGTATAATACTAGACCAGCTGATATGTGATTATGACTAAAACTAGGCTTTCTTCAAGGACAGTAGCTAGGGAAGCATTGCCTTCCACAAGATTGGCATCCTGCATGCTGAAATCCAGCATGGATGCTGGTTTTATTTCCTGTCCTTTTAGCTGGTCACCTTTGTGTCAAAGGCTGCAAAGAGATTCTGCTCCTTTATGGCCATTGGTGGGCCTCCATCTTTCTTAAGGTGGCCAGGTTGGCCTCAGCCAAGGCCATGCAACTATTCATGGTTCCAAGTGCTTGCTCCTGACTCTAAGGACTGGAACAGAGGGTGCTTCTTATGGTACCTAACCTCCTCTTTTTGTTTTTGGGGAAACAGGGATCGAACTCAGGACCTTATACTTGCCAGGCAGGCACTTGTGCTCCTGAGCTATCTCCCCAGCCCTCCAATCTCCTAATTTAACAGGGATACAGGTGGCCTGACATCTCTGACTTTGTGACTTTGGGCAAGGCCTCTGTTGTGCCTCATCTGTTAAAATAAGATAGGTGGTAGCGTGACATGGTTTTCAGGAGTCTCCGAAGCACCTCTTGCCCTTGGGGTGAGTAGGGCAAAGACAGGGTAGGGACACCTAACCAACTCCTGGGTAAGAGCCCGGCTACATCAATAAGCCTGCAAGAGCCAGGCAATAAAATCACAAAAGACTAGACTCTTATCTGCCTTCCAATCAGTGAGGTGCTTGAGGAAGCATCATAAAACCTGCCTGGGTCATAGAAAGTCGGTTCTCATACATGGCTGAGGCAAAGATCTGTGGCTGGAGGGAAGAGGGAGTTATTGTGGAATAGTAGGGATCCACTTTACCTGGGGCTCCAGAAAAAGCTCACAGGCCCCTGAACTATCAGGCCTCTTCCAGTGTGTACTGCTGCTCCCCCAAGAAGTTGTGTAATGGGGTTCTCTATATTGCCCGTCCTTCTGACCTCCCTGACACTGCTGCCAGAATCTCACAGCTGTAGTGCATGCATGGTGCACCTAAGAGTAATGCTTCTGTGTCAGACCAGAGTTTGAATCTCTTTATTTTCCTCATTCATAGGAAATAAAAATAACACTTTTATCTCTTGGTTGGGGTGGATATTCAGTGAGATTCTTCATGCACACTGCTTAACCTATAATATGTGCTCAATAAACAGTCATGCCATGGGCTAAGTGCCTACTTTGGCAAGCGCAGGGACCAGAGTTTGATCCCTGGTCCCACATGCCATGCCAGTCCCACCCCCAGGGTGAGTCCCACTGAGCCTGCAATAAATCTGGGTGTGGTGGTGCATGCTTGTATTCCTAGCACTGGGAAGGCTGAAAATAGGAGACTCACTAGGAGACCAAGCTGCATAGTACCAAATACATTTTTTTTTTTAAAAAGAAGTTATCCTAGTATCATTTTCTATTTGTAAATCTGAGGCTCTTGAGATTAGCAAGCAGCAAATCCACTCTCCACTCAGGCAGACCTTAGCGCCCTCTGCCGCCAAGGTGAGGCACTCCAGCCCCTGGGCCTGAGACAAAGAGAGGCAAAAGGGAAGATTTGGCAGAAGCTACACTGGCTTGTTCTGCGCTCAGGTGTGGACAGACATAAAAATGTAAGCCAGGCCGTGGTGGCACATGCCTGTAATCCCAGCATTTGGGAGGCTGAGGCAGGAGAATCGGTGCGAGTTTGAGACCAGCCTGGGCTACAAAAAGTGAGCTCAAGGCCAGCCTGAACTGCATAGCTAGACCCTGTCTCAAAAAGACAAAACAAAACAAAGCAAAACCAAAAAAAAAAAACCGGATATGCCTAGTCCCTGTCACATCCTTCTTCTCTGAAACAGCTGCCATTGGCCCTCTGACAAACCCTGTATTGCAGACTGGTGGTATGGTTCACTCTCGGTCAGAAAAGACCTTGGAAGAAGACTTGCTGTCTAGAACACTCTGTTGGTGGTGTCCAGGGGCTTGAGGGGAGGAACAGGTGTGAATTCTCCCTGAGCTCTTAGCATATGAAAAGGAAAACCTGAGCAGACTCTCAGAGAGGACCCAGAGCCAGGCTTTGCTTGCCAGACTCTCAAATGGTCCTGGTTGTGCAGGGTCCATGGAATCAATGTTTATAAATAGCTTTGCACAGTGCCTTCTATGTATCAAGCATTCGGCACCCACTTCAGAACTTAATAAATATTACCTATTGGTGTTATCATTAAGTGAGAATCTGAGCGCTGACTCTCCCTCCGTTTCAAGGAAGTCATAGGGCAGCCACACTCCAAGCCCTGTGGCTGTGTTGGGTTGGCACCATGTGGGGCCATGCTGCTTGCTAGAGACAGGTGGGACTGCTCTGCCTCCTGGAAGGTATAAGTGACGCACTTCAATCCCTGGTTCTGAGAAGAAAAAGAAGAAGAAGAAGAAGAAGAAGAAGAAGAAGAAGAAGAAGAAGAAGAAGAAGAAGAAGAAGAAGAAGAAGAAGAAGAAGAAGAAGAAGAAAAAGAAGAAGAAGAAGAAGAAGAAGAGGAGGAGGAGGAGGAGGAGGAGGAGGAGGAGGAGGAGGAAGAATGACTTGGCCAAGGTTACCAGCTGGGGAGGAGTGGGATGTCTGCCTCCAAAGGCCATACTTTCTCCACTGCACCTGGATGCTGGCTCATGGGTGGAGAGTGTCAAACCTGTTAAGAAGGCTCCCACTGATTTCCAAAGAAGGATAATGACAGTACAAATTAGGAAAGTACTCAATACCAGGAAGCACATAGTTAATCCTGTTCCTCCTTTTGCCAACTGGAGACACCCTGGAGCTGCTCTGGGATTTTGGAGAAAGCTCTATTCTCATCCATTCCTGTATTTGTTTGACAGGAGTAGGCATGAATGCACAGTATCTGAGGGCTCTGCAGTGCTCACAGTGTGGATGAGAGCCAGTGCTGTCCCTCAACCTGTGCCAACCTCCAGGGACTTCTGCCCCTTCAGGGATTATCTATCTAGCAAGTCATTTCTTAGGAAGTCTGCAGGAAACTTCTATCAGATTCTTCCAGGTCATGTCTACCTGGCCACCCAGTCCTGAAATTACCCAAATAATCCAGGACCACTAATACCCACCCTATGCTGCCTTGGGATTTTTTTTTAGGCACAGAAACTCTTCGTGACTGATTTAGCACTCAAGTCACTAGCCAGATATGGTTCCACAAGACCTACTAGACCAACACACGGCAAAGAGAAGTCAGGCTAAGATTGGGTTACCCCCAAAGCAGACTCTGTACCCAAAGCATTTTCTTTGGGTGGAGATCCTAGGAAGCCATAGCAAGGGAATGAGGAAGTACAGTGAGGAAGGAAGGAATGGAGGAAAGGAGAAAAAGAAAAGAAAGAAGGAAAAAGAAGATTAAGGATTGATCAACAAGTTACTGCCATAGACTACTGATACTCAGTGCTTCTGGAGACTACTGGGAGATAGTGCAGAAAGTCTTACAGCTGTCCCATTTGAGGTGCGAAATGCTAAATCTTTATCTACCAGTTTCTTTTTCTTTTTCTCTCTCTCTTTTTTTTTTTTTTTTTTTTTTTTTTTTTTTTTTTTTTGTCTTTTTGAGACAGGGTCTCGCTATGCAGTTGAGGCTGGCCTTGAGCTCACTTTTGTAGCCCAGGCTGGTCTCGAACTCACACCAATCCTCCTGCCTCAGCCTCCTGAGTGCTGGGATTACAGGCGTGCGCTACCACCCCTGGCCACCAGTTTCTATTTGTTAGTGGTCGTGGTCTGTTCCTGGTGCGTCAACTCCCCAGAGCCTGCTCAGGAGTCTGGAGTGATCATGCAGCAGCAGAAGGCCCCAGCAGTTGGGCAGCTATAGGATCCCCAATGGCACGAGCATTTCTGGGTCCTGCGGGGTTAGGGTAAAAACAATGCTCTGAAACACCAAAAAAACAAGTGAAAGCTTTATTGCTCCAACCGTTTTACATGAATGTCACCAACACCACCTTTGGACAAATATATAAAAAGCACAATTTACTGTACAATTGTTTCAACCTTTTGACTCATGCACTGTACAGATACTTCCCGGGATCCTTCCCATCATGATGGATGGGTTTCAGGCACAGCAGCTGCACTTGTCAGAGCCCCCTTTGCAGATGCAGCCCCTGGCACACTTGGCACAGCCTGGGGGGCAGCAGGGACAGCAGCCTACAAGGATTAGAAGATGAACAAATCAGCTTTTGTTCCACATTTCCATCCGACCCCTCTCCTGATTCATATTAGCAGAAACCTTGGACAAAGGGTTATGGGATATTAGCTGAAAAGGATCTCAGGGGTCATCTAGAGTCACCAGAGAGAGGCACAGGCTCACCAAGGCCATGCACAGTGGTAGATACAAGACTAGAACCCAGGGCTCGTGACTCTAGAACAACGGCCACTGGACAAAATAGCTCTCCACAGTCTTCTTCCTGCTGCTACTCTATGGCCGCCCTCTTGCCTGAGTTGGCTGCAGCCCCCGGGGATCTGTGTCTCAGGCATCTACTCCAACTGCATTTCAGATCCCTTCCAAGGAGGTAAAAGGCATCCAGAAGCCTCTCCATCACACCATGGCTGGATGGGAGAAGATGAAGGATCAGATCTTTCTAGCTCCCAGCCATCAGTGTCCCCAGTCACCATACTCACTTTTGCGACATGTTTTACAGTTGCAAGTTGTGCATTTGCAGTTGTCTCCACAGATGCACATTCCTCCTAGAACAGAGGACACAACCACCATGACTATGCGGGCAGAGATGGTGTGGGACAGAAGGCCTGCTGTGAACTGTCACAGTGGCAGTGCTGTTGGGCTGTGCTTGGGAACAAGTGGGTGATATTGCTGCAGAGCATTGTCCTCGTGTTGAGAACTGCCCAGTGGCTCCAGCCACAGACCATGGATGGGAACTGGAATGATGTGTCAAACTCACTTGGAGTTTGTTAAAATGCACTTTATTTGGCCCTGACCCTTAAGATAATCTGATTCATAAGTTTGGGTGAGAAAAGGAATCAGTATTTGTAAAAAGCATCCCAGAGGATTTTGATGTATAATCCAGATTGAGAACCACTAGACTGGGCAAGCTACAGTAAGCCAAGGTTCCTCTGGGAATTCTTAAGTCCTCCATGCCCCTTCTTCTTTGCAAGGAAAGATAGAAACCCTGAGCAGGGAGAAGAGCAAGGGACACGAGCAAGTCCACAGTGAACACCGTGCCTTGTTCTCTTTCTACCTTTTTTCTTTTCTACTGGGCATTGAACTCAGGACCTCACACCTGCCAGGCAGGCACTGAGCCATGCCTTGTTTACTTATCACAATCACCCGTGCTTGTTTCCTTTTAAACTCATCCTATCTCTTACTGTCAGTTTCAAAATGCTAAAGCTTCTCTCTCTTTAGCAAGTTTTTGGTACAGACATGTACTGTTAAGAATGAGAGAAGCTTGTGAGACTCTCAGACTCCATTTTCCAAGGCTGTGAAAGCCCAGGACAGCTGTGAAGCCCAACCTGGCTCCTGGATAACATGTTTCCATGGCAACAAGCAGCTTTAGAGACTCAGAAATCCCCACAGACTCCCCTGACATCTCCAAGTGCTTAATGATTTTTGCATTCTTACAACAACCCTGGGATAAAGGCAGCTGGGAATTTGTAACTTCCATTTACAGAAAAAAGAACTCAGATCCAGGAATATTCAGTATAGGGGAGTGAAGGGCAGCCATGTACTTATGTGGCCAGGTTCTAGGTCAGAAAGATCTCTTGCCCCACCTCTGGTGACCACCGCATGGAGGCCTGTGGCTAGAGGCATTTAAATGCCCTTCTCAGCCATTGTCTGTGTCAGAACCATCAATTCCAGCAAATCAGGTTCCTGCATGCTCCCTGTTGGATGCTGTTGCAAGGTCCCAGTACCCCAGGGGATGGGCTCACTCACCAGACATGCAGGTGCATTCCCCAGGGTCCATGGTTCAGGTGTGTGAACAGCTCTTGTGGGTGAAGACTGAAGAAGGGAGGCTGAGGAGCAGCCACAGTCTTCCTATTTATAGCTGTGTAGGTGTGGACTGCAGCTCACCCCACCTCTCCCTAGGGCCAGACGCCCTGCACACGGCCCAGCCAGACGCTAAAGACTGGGGGCTGGAGAGAGCAGGTAGAGGAGGCCAGAGGAGAGATGGAGCAGTAGTCATTTGAGTGGCTTGTCTCAAAGGGATACAAGTGGCTGTACCCACTCCTGTGAAGGTATCAAGGAACCAGGCTCAGGCTCAAATTGGCAGTTCCGTGCATGCAGCCTCCAGCTCCTGTGCTCTCTTCCATTATCTACCATTTCTGTTCCCTTCCTCTGCAGGGATACTCCTGCCATAATTCAGAGCCTCATTCGTCTCTCTCTTATTGACTCTAGAAGCTCTTCTCAGGGGTGAGGGGGTAGAAGTTCAGGAACATGTCTTACCCTGGAGTTTGCAACCTCACCTTCTAGACCACACTTGCAGTGGGAGAAGCAAGAGAGGACTTAAGGGATTTAACCAGCTCCTAAGCTCCATCATGAACCTATTCTTTGATAAAGGCAGCTGCCTAGCTTTCATTTTTATGGAAAGTGAGACTCCAAAAGTACCCATAAGCTGCTGCTCTCACCCACCCCCCATGCAGAAGTTCTGGGGCCCCCACTGACTGCTTTTCCTCAAGAAAACTACCTCTGATTACTCTCTCTCTGGGCTGGAAGAAATCACTCTATGTCCCCTCTAGGCTGTACTTACACATCTCCCATGCCATTTACTCACTTCTACTCTGCTGTTTGATTATTTGAACTCAAGGCTAGGCAGGTAGGTAGGCTCCCACCCACCCATCCCAAAGTGGGAGGTCACAGGGGAAAGACCAGTGTCTGCAGCATCTCTCTGCCTGCTTAGTATTCTGCACAGTGGGTAGTGCGTGTTCGATGCTTGAATCTGGTGAACACCAGAGTGCCTGAAGACATCAGTGAGAGTGAAAGCATGAGGGAAAAAGAGGGACAGACAAACACACAGATCTCCTGCGCATGGCTGTCCTGAGCACTTGTGCTGGGAAATCTTCGTGCAGAAAAGGCAAACAATGGGCCTGGCCATAAGCAGCAGAGACAATTCCTCCCAGTTCTCACCTTAGTTCTCCATCACTTATCTATAAGGGCCATCTGGGTTGGGCTCAAACTTGCAATATTTCTGCCAAGTGCTGGAGTTATAGGTAGACCTTGTAGCACTCAGCTAAAACCATAGATTTTTTTTTCTTTAATTGGGACTCAAACTCAGAACCTCAAGCCTACCAGGCAGGTGCTATAATTTTGAGCTATATCCCCAGCAGAACCACAGATCTGAGCCAAGAAAGTCTAATGAGAAAGCATTTGGCACCATTGTCATCAGAAGAGCACTGGGACAGACTATGGGGAAGGAGTGGTAGAGGCAAGACTGTACTGACTCAGGAATGGTCCCTGACCTGTAGGTGTTCACAGACTGGTAAAGTTATCTATTCCTCACCTTCCCGGTGTTCCCTGCTTGAATCCTGAATTACTGACACCTGGTGGTCTTGTCACCTGCGTGGATGCTGATAACCACATTCTGGCAACCATCAAGTTGTCACACATTTCCAGCCTCTGAGAGTGACACTCTGGATGACCTTGGAGTAATTTTCATCTCATTAAAATGATAAAAACACATCTACTGGAACCCCAACAGATCAGGCTATGCCCAAACTAAGGAAGAAAAGAGGGATCTCCCTGATTCCTGCAAATCTCCTTCCTTTCAATGAATATCTTCTGTGACATCATGCACACTGCACCAGCTCCTAACCCAGTCCTAACCCAGACCCTAGCAAGACCAGCTCTGAGAAAAGATGCCTTGAGAACAGAAACATCTCTTATCCATGCACTGGTCATTTAAGAAAATGCACTGTCTGTTCCCAGGACTGTTCGGTTATTTATGAATAGTACTAAGTAGGAAAAGCACCTGCAAATTGAGTCACACAAGCACCAGACACTATGTTGTGCTCTGAGGAGCGAGTGATGGGTAAAAACAAAACCATCTGAAAGCCAGGAGCAAATCTCAGTCCAGAAAACTCTCAGTGGAGCTTCATCAAAAGTCCAGAGTGTGTCACTAGATGATATGGATCCTTGTTTCTGTGGTAATACAGATGAAAACTGCAGTGATAGGATGAATTTACAGGCAAAAGCTTTAATTGGAAAGTCAGAGAAGAAGTAACGTTGTATCACAGAGAACTGGAAGAGGCACAGTTCCAACAAAGATCAGACTGTTACTGAAGGCAAGAAGCTAGCTTCTCTGGGGTTGCTGAGGTGAGCTAGGATCTGGTTGGTCAATATCTCATTCTGCTGTACAATTCTAGAGAAATCCTCATGCCTTGCAGGGCAATCCTGTTGCCATGACGTTTGCTCCTGTGAAGGGACAGTGTATATGTGTGTGTGTGTGGGGGGGGATCAGTTTTGCAGAAACTCTGCCAATATCCAGGGATCCAAGGTGGCTGCAGGTTTGGGGCAATGACTGAGGATTCTGGGCACGCATTCTAAGGGGTGTGGTGCAGGCTGTTGTAAAAGTTGATAGCTGAATGTTGCTGCAAATCTCTTACCTTGGTATTCTCAAACTTGAAGAACATTGGACAGGGCAGGCAAATTTAAGGTTGGTAAACCTTGTATTACCAGCTTTCAGGCTCTCCCTAAATGACTAATATGCTTGCATGCACGCCCAAATAAGGATCTGACTCAAAGTTTTTGTTTTGGTTTGATTTTGTAACAGGGTGTCACCATAGAGTCCAGGTTGACCTTGAACTCACTATGTAGCCAAGGCTACAAGGCTGAGCTCAGACTTGTCATCCTCTTGCCTCACTCTCCCCACCCTTCAATAAGTGCTGGGATTAGAGATGTATGCCACATGTGTCTCCTGCCTGGCCCAAAGTTTTAAGGTAGTAAAGTAGACAAGATACAAATGCAGGAAGTGATCCCAAGTTTTATGCTAAAATGTAATCCATCAGGCATCTTTTTTCCTTGAATGGTACTGGTTGTTGAACTCAGGACCTTTACACCAGCCTCATCTCCAAAATCCTATGCCCAAACCGGGTTTGAGTTTTTGGTCCTCCTGCCTCAGCCTCACAGAGTGCTGGGATTACAGGGATGAGCTATAAATCCTGGCAAGTCACTATTTTTTGTTTAGTTCTTTGATCACTGTTTTTTTTTTTTTTTTTTTTCTTTTCTTTTTGAGACAGGTCTCAATGCGCAGTTCAGGCTGGCCTTGAGCTCACTTTGGTAGCCCAGGATGGTCTCAAACTCACATTGATCCTCCTGTCTCAGCCTCTCAAGTGCTGGGATTACAGGCATGAGCAACCACACCCGGCTCACTTTTTTTTTTTTTTAAACAGAAGCAGCTTTTAAGTTCTGGTCTACTCAAAAGAAAACACAGATCAGGTACCGGTGAGATAGCTCAGGGGTCTAAAGTGCCTGCTTAGGAAAGCTTAGGTAACTGTAGGGACCGTGGTTCAATTCCTGGCACCACATGCTGCACAAGCTTCACCCCCCAGGGCAGGCAAAGCTGGCTATAACATAAAAAAATAAATAAAGTTAAAAAAAAAAAAGAAGAGGAAAACACAAATCATGCTTTAATGACCAACAATTTAAGGGCCCAGGAGTTTGCCTGTCCTCTGTCCCTCTGGTGATCTCTATGATTTTTCTTTTCTTTTCTTTTGTAGATTTAATTTTATTTTAAAGAGTAAAAATAGCAGAAATAAAGATAGAAAAAACAGTAACAAGTAAGAGCACATATAGTACAGAATTTCAAAACAAGAAAAATTTAACAATGGTTGCATTACATATTTTGATCATCAAATCAGTTTAGATCAACAGACATAGGTATGTAGGACTAATCAAGCAATTAAAAATTAACACTTTCAATAAATATTAATTATTTTCTCTTACAAATGAATTTTATGTTTAAGTCACTCTTCTAAAAAAAAATTATAGGAAGCCTGGCGTGGTGGCTCACGCCTGTAATCCCAGCACTCGGGAGGCTGAGGCAGGAGGATTGGTGCGAGTTCGAGACCAGCCTGGGCTACAAAAGTGAGCTCAAGGCCAGCCTCATCTGCATAGTGAGACCCTGTCTCAAAAAGACAAAAAAAAAAAAAAATTATAGGGGTTGAGGATACAGAAAACGCAAGATCCTGAGATTGATTCCTGGTACTGCCTAAAATTAATTAACTAATTAATTAATTTCTTCTTTTGAGTCCTTACACTAGGGAGACTATAGGATATTTATATATGTAGGTCTGGTTTATTTTACTTATGAGTATATGTTTAAGATGCCTCCATTTATATATGAAGTCTTCTAGTTTATCATTCCTTACAGCTAAGTAACATTCCATTTTGTGAAAATACCACATCTTTTTCAACCATTCTTCAGATGATGGGCATTTTGGTTGTTTCCAGGATTTGGCTGTCACAAATTGTGCTGCTATGAACATAGGTACATTGCTTTTCTTTTCTTTTCTTTTTTGCAGGAACAGGGTTCAAACTCATGACCTTGCACTTGCCAAGGAAGCGTTTGTGTCATGGAGCTATCTCCCTAGCCCCAGTACGACTTTATTCCCTCATCAAATTTATTCTTGGAGACACAACAGCAAAGGCCCTGTTTAGGACAGTGAGGGGGTGGGAAAGAACATAAGCCATGCTTTGAAAGAGTAACCAGGCCTGATGTGAGGCCCAGGAGAGTACTTGCCCTTTGTCCTCATGGTAGTCTCTGATCTCTAGTTCTAGCAAGGACAGGCCCAACTCCGTGAGCCCCAAGAGAGGCAGAGGTTCCTCTTAACCCTGTGGGAGCCATCTCTCCTCCCTCCTCATTACCTGTGCCAGGTAATTGTCTTTCTCCTTGGAAGATTTATAGTGTGGTATTACTTAAGCCCCCAGTTGAATGAAACATTAAAATTCTATCCCTCGTATTTACATATTTCCCAATTCCTGGGCTGTGAAGGTTGAAGCAAACATGTACAGCACTGGCCAGGCTTATCCAGGCTCAGCAGTGCCAAGGACAGTCTTTTTTTTTTGTACTGGGGATGCAACTCAGGACTTTGTGCTGGTCAGGCAGGTGCTCAAGCCACTGAGCTATCTCCTCAGCCTAGTCCAGTTCTTTTTTTTTTTTAACTTTTTGAGACAAGATCTTGCTATGCAGTTCAGGCTGGCCTTGAGCTCACTTTTGTAGCCCAGGCTGGTCTCAAACTTGCAATGATCCTCCTGCCTCAGCGTCCCAAGTGCTTGTATTACAGGTGTGTACCACCACACCCGGCCGCAGTTCTTTTTAATAGTTCTTCCCTAGACCCTGAGTAGGAGCAGCCACTAGACCACATGGCTATTATATTTCTTAGCTTCTGACTTCTGGACAGCAACACCAAATCAGGAACTCCCATGCCACACATGGAACATACATAGGCTGACAAGCATAGCTTAAACCGACAATTAGAAAGGAAGTATTTTGGAGAGAAAGGGTACCAAAAATTATCAAAATGTCACTTGTAAGATACCAATTTTCCGAGCCGGGCATGGTGGCTCACGCCTGTAATCCCAGCACTTGGGAGGCTGAGGCAGGAGGATCGTTGTGAGTTCGAGACCAGCCTGGGCTACAAAAGTGAGCTCAAGGCCAGCCTGAACTGCACAGTGAGACCCTGTCTCAAAAATAAAAAAAAATAATAAAAAAAAATAAATAAAAGATACCAATTTTCCCAAATGGATGTTATTATTATGTATTATACAATGTATTACTAATTATTATGTATACTAATTAAATACAATAAATGTTTCTTTTTTTAATTATTTATTTTATTTTTTTCTTGTTTCAGAACCTTTGTTTGTTTATTCACTCATTTTAATGGCCGGCTCAGCCCACCCTGAGGGCAGGGCTGGCGCAGCATGTGGTGCCGGGGATCGAACCGCAGTCCCAGAAGCTGCCCAAGTTTTCCCAAACAGGTGCTTTAGACCACTGAGCCATCCCGCCGGGCCCAAATAAAATAAATGTTTCTTTGGAGAAGCAATCATTTCATCCTTTTGGGAGATTCCAAGTCCTGAAATTCTGATGAGAGCTCTTGGCCCTCTTTGGAGGGGGTGTGGGATGCTCACATAGTTCAAGGCTTGTGTGTAATCACCCTTGCTCAGGGCCATGGCCTTCAAAGATGTTTCTCTTTGTGGTAGGTGTGGCCCAGTAGTTGGCATGGACAGCCCTTCCCAGAGTTGTTGAATTTTCCCATACCTGGCACCATTGTCTGTGCTCCCCACCCAGCCTTATTTTTGGTGAGCCTGCAAGGGGTTAGTTTCGCTCAGGAGCTGCTGGGTTACTCTTGTGGCTGGGGTGGTCATTTTCTGCATACACATCTTGGCTTTGTGACTGGGCTGAAGGACTTTCTGCACTTGAGCTGCTGAGGAAGCACAGTGTGGGGTGGAAAGAACTCAGTTCAGCTCCAATGAGTGTAATCACCCTTGTGTGTAGTCACCCTTGACCTATTGGTCAAGCTCTTGGGTCATTTCTTCAGTGACCAACCTGTCACATGCCAAGCTGAATAGAGTCCATCTCAAGGGTTAAGATTGTGAATGGGGCTCTTCCGGGTACCCTGTCTAAAGGCTTTCACAATGGTCCAGCGCCTGACCTACCATCATAGGCTTTCCTACAACACTGCCTCTAACAAAACTAGGCTAACCTGAACCCCAGGGAATAGAATTGTTTACCTCTATATCAAGAAGGTTGGGAAGGTCCCTAGACCTGCGTGTGGTGTGTGCCCCGGCAGACATCAAGGGGTTCGAGCTGTGTGGCCTAAAGTTCTTATGAGCTTGTCTAAAACAAAGAAGCATATCAGCAGGGCTTATGGGGGCTCCATGTGTGCCAAGTGTGTCTACGACTGGATCAAGTGTGCTTTCCTTATTGAAGAGCAGAAAATTGTGGTGAAAGTGTTGAAGGCATAAGCACAGAGTCAGAAGGCTAAATAGAAGATGAAGCTGTTGCAGTAATAAAAGATGGAAAGGCTTGTTTTGTGGGAAAAAAAAAGATTGTGAATGGGACAGACCCAGTGTGAAGACAGAGATACTGAGCCTTGGTCCCATCTTGGTCACCCATCAGATTTACATGCTCAAGACTCACTGTTCTCCAGAAAAGTGGCCGTCATGTCCCTAGGAAGTAACCTAGGCTACTGTTACTATAAACCACAGTCAGAGATGCTATCCATAGTACAGCAGGGGGAAGCTGAGAATGTGTCAACCAGCGGTGTGACCTCTGGAATTAGTGATTTTATGTTGACTAATAGCAAGGGAGACTAGAGAGCTTATTCAGGATTTTTCCTTGGTACAAATTTCCCATTTCATGCAAACACTCTACTTTCATGGTTTTATCAGAGTCTCGGAATGGCTCTGTAGAAATATGTCATATTGCAAAGGGTAAAGTTTAATTCAGTCAAGGGCTTATTTTGCTATCCCAGCCTTTTCTACCATCTTTGTGCCACCATGGTGGTCCCTGCCTGTCTCATTTGGAGAAGAGCTTGACCTTCAGCCTGCAGTGTCCTCTTATATATTTAAGCTTAAGATAGGACTTGGCATGAGGTATAGGGGTGAAATCAGAGCAGGCAGGAGTATGCCCCCCCACCTTGAATCTTGTGTGGTCACACTAGAGGAACATTGAGAAGCCAGGGACCAGATGTTTCTTGACCAAATGAAGACACAGGAGTCCGAGAGAGGGGACCAGCGCCTCAGCCATTACTTTAGGTTGTCAGAGGAGGAATTTGAACTCTGCTTCTCTCTCGTCACTAGCACTAGTTCTTCAGATGTGAAGTGCTTGTGACCACTTTGTTCAACAATTTGAAGGCTGTGTGGCTTTATAAACTTTATTAATTATATGTTTATTAGAAAATGGTTCAAACGTACTGCAAAGTACAAAGACCACTAGACCTCCCACCCAGATTTAGATGTCAATGTTGTCATATTTGTTTCAGCTCTTTTAATTATAAGAACTGTTAATGCCAGGCGTGGTGGTGCACGCCTGTAATCCCAGCACTTGGGAGGCTGAGGCAGGAGGATTGGTGTGAGTTCGAGACCAGCCTGGGCTACAAAAGTAAGCTCAAGGCCAGCCTCAACTGCATAGTGAGACCCTGTCTCAAAAAGACAAAAAAAAAAAAAAAAAAAAAAAGAACTGTTAAAAAATATTAACAAGCTCCAATTTAAACATCATCTGTGTTCTGGTGACTCCTAGCTCAGCCTCCCAGTCTGGACCTCTCCTCTGAACTCTTTAGACTCTTGTTTCTGGTTGCTGCTCAATAGCTGCACATGGAGGCCAAACAATACCTGAAACCTGGCTCCTCCCTCTTCGCTCCTACCAGATCTTCCCACAAGCTTGTCTGCCCCCAGTGGCTGCCATCTGGTTGGGGCCACCATAATCTCCTACCTAATTCCAGGGGTCACACCACTGGTCAACACATTCTCAGCTTCCCCCTGCTGTGCTATGGACAGCATCTTGGACTGTTGTTTATAGTAACAGTTGCCTGGGTTGCTTCCCAGGGATGTAAAGGCCACTTTTCTGGAGAACAATGACTCTTTCTTGAGCATATAAGTGTCTGATGGGTGACCAAGATGGGACCAAGGCTCAGTATCTCTGTCTTCACACTGTGTCTGTCCCACTCACAGTCTTACCCCTGAGACAGACTCTATTCAGCTTGGCATGTGACACACTGGTCATGTTGACCCAGCATGTGTCACCCTTGCACGCCCCCTTCCTGCTGCCCATCCTCTTGACCTCCTCTCTTGCTGTATTTGCCATACAACTCTTAGAGCGATTTTACTAAAAGTTCTATCACGTCCCTGTTTTTCCTCCATTACTGAGATGATTTCTTTTATTTGTTTACTTATCTGTTTTGTTATTGTTGTTGTTTGTTATCTGGTTCAGGGTCTCGCTATGCAGTACAGACTCAGAGTGATTCTCCTGTGTCAGCCTCTGAAATGCTGGGATTACAGGCATGCACCTCCACACTCAGTTCTGGTGGCCAGCATGGCATGTGGTACCAGGGTTCGAACCTCAGCCCTGAGATTTTTTTCTTTATTTCTTTTTGTGGAATCAGGGATTGAACTCAGGCCCTTGTGCTTGCCAGGCAAGCGTTTATTCTACTGAGCTATCTCCCCAGCCCCTCTGAGAATATTTCTATCTCACAGAATGCATAGCAAATTTCTTGTCACACATGGCCACCCTCTGTTCTTTCTCTTTTTATCCCCCATGGCTCTCCCCAAGCTTGTTCCACTCTAGCCTCACTGCCTTGTGAGAGCCCCAGGGCCTTTGCACAGCTCCAGAATCTTCCTCTATACATCTGCTCAGCTTATTCAAAGGAGAGCTACTCTGGCTAACTTGTTTAAAATGTCTGCCTCCTGCCCTAATACTTCTTGGGTGCCTTTTGCTTTATTTTCTTCCTTAATACTTTCCACAATGAGATAGGCTGTGTATTTTGTTAATTTGCCTTGTTTATCATTTGTTTTCTTTTCCAAGCTCCACATAGGCAGGGGCTTCATTCCTGCTGTGCACTGTATCTAGAAGTAGCTGGTGAACTGAGCACGGTGGTGGACATCTGTAATCCCAGCTACTTGGGAGGCTGAGGCAAGAGGATTGCAAGCTTAACAACAGCCAGGACAATGAAGCAAGATCCTGCTTCAAAACAGAAAACAAATAAAAGTGCCTGGTGTGTAAGAAGTGTTCAATTTGGCTTAAAAATGGAGAGGGGTCTTTTTTTTTTTTTTTTTCCTTTTTTCTTCTCTTTTTTTGGTACTAGGAATTGAACTCAGTGCCTCATCCTTGCCAGGCAGGTGTTGTACTCCTGAGCTCTATCCTGGCTCTCAATGTGTTCAAATAATCTAAGTCCTTTTTATCTTCCTTCTTTCCTTAAAGGAAGTCAATGATAGAGTTCATGTGTATTTATTTATTTGTATTTAGTACAGGGTGTACAGGGTCTCACGACTCAGATCAGACTAGTAGTGATCCTCCTGTTTTCAGCTTCTCAAGTGCTGGGATTACAGGCATATACCACCATACTCAATCTCCCTATTCTTATTTTTGTACTTCTCTCTACATGTGATCATACATGACCTGTATGTTGCATTGCTTTTTGTTTTAAAAGTATATAAGCAGTACCATAATGCAAGTACTGTTCTAGACCTGTCTTGGTTCCTAACATAATGTTTTTGAGAAAATGAAACATGACTGAATAAACCATCATATCATATGAACATGTCACTTTTTTTTTTTTTTTGTCTTTTTGAGACAGGGTCTCACTATGCAGCTCAGGCTGGCCTAGAGCTCACTTTTGTAGCCCAGGCTGGTCTCAAGCTCCCACAGATCCTCCTGCCTTAGCCTCCCGAGTGCTGGGATTTCTTCCTTCCTTTCTTTCTTTCTTTCTTTCTTTCTTTCTTTCTTTCTTTCTTTCTTTCTTTCTTTCTTTCCTTCTTTCTTTCTTTCCTCTTTTTGAAACAGGGTCTCACCATGCAGTTCAGGCTGGCCTTGAGCTCACTTTTGTAGCCCAGGCTGATCTTCCTGCCTCAGCCTCCCAAGTTCTGGGATTACAGGTGTGCACCACCATGCCCGGCTTTGTACTTTCTCTATTTTAAAACTGATGCAAGGAACATCTCCATTATGTCACACAGATGAGTGTGCAAGAGTGATTCATCCTTAGGATGAGGACAGCGAGACTGTGGGGAGCAACTGCTCTCCAAGGACTCCATGCCAAGTTACACTCTAGCACTCTCTGAGAGTCCCCATTTTCCCACCACCTCTTCCAACATTTCCTATATTCAGATGTGGAAATGTTGGCCCACCCAGTAAGTGTGAAGACATGTGATAGCCCACTGACTGAGTCATTTACAAATCACTGTCTCCAGCAGCAGCAGCCATGGACATCCAGAGACCCAGGGGCCATTGCTTCTTCACAATTACTGTGCATGGCTCAGCCTAGAAAGAGACAGCACAGTGGAGCCCTCCTGGGCTGTGGTCCTTTTGGTTTGGCTCCAATCCTGGATCTCTGCCTGTCTGCTGTGCACTCTCTGATAAGCTCCCTGATTTCTACCAGAAAATAATATTCATGCAGAAAATGAGGAGGGGACATTTAACACTTCAGATGCTCAAGGAATGACCAATATTACCAAGGTTTCATGTGGATAGTGAAGAATTCAGGCAACTTGATATGGAGCTAATATGTCTGGAGCTCAGCCTCAGAGATTTGGCTAAAACAGCCTCTCCCAGGTGTCTGATTTGTCATCTTATATGGGAGTAGACAGAGCAGGATAGGAGATACTAGTGTGAGAAGTTGAGGGAGAGATTGGAAGTGGTGGGGGACCCTATGGACAAACACCTTTGTCATACATCTGCACATGAGCAGACCTGGAGCATGATGCAGAGATCTGGGGGTTTGGTTTGGAGAGGGGAGATTGGTTGGCAGAAGCAAGAGCAGCCCCCTACCCTGCCACAAACGATCTCCCCTCCCTGTCTTGATCTCCAAAATAATACCAAGATGCTCCATGTCTGTGATCCAAGTTCTGTCAGCCAGGCTGACGGAATTTTAAAGATCTTATTATCCAGAATATGTTCTGTAGATTTTGATACGCTGTAAGGTTTTGCACATTTCTTTTAAATATATTCAGTGTTCTAGATGTTTGTTCCACCAGCTAAGAGTGTGTGTGTGTGTGTGTATGTGTGTGTAAGAGATAAAGAGAAAGGGAAGGCATATATATATATATATGTGTGTGTGTGTGTGTGTGTGTGTGTGTGTACAAGTCTGTTTGGATTCATGTATCTGTGTGTATTGCCTGTGAGTGTGTAACATGTGCCTGTTTGTGATTTTATGTATCTGTATGTCTATATTTGTGTGTATGTGAGAGACAGAGACAGAGATAGAAAAAGGTAGAGAGATACTCAGCTGAGAAAACCATACAATCCAGGAGACAGAGCCTATGCCTCCCAACCAACACAGACACACACACGCATGCGCACACACACACACGCATGCATGCACGCACGCATGCACACATGCATGCACGCACACACATACACACACACATTAATGGTTCCCTGGCCCCTGATTCTATGCAAAAAGCCCTAGTGAGGACCTCCAGAGCTGAGTATAGCAAGCCCCCTAGGAAATGTGTCCCTGTGCTGTGAGTGCAGAAATCAGGCCAAGGTTAATTAGCAGCCACCTCCCTTGGTTCCCTGTGCACCTGTGCTCCCTACAAGCTTCACAGACTCCCCAGGGCTCTAGGCTGCTGGGTAATTACATGGGACTCTGCTCACAGCTATAATTCAGTACCCAATGGGCAAGGGAAACCCTCCCCTCTGCACACAGCCCCGAGGAAGGATGAGTAAGACCAAACCCGCAATTACCCACACCCATTGCCCCCAGCAGCAAGGTGGCCTGTCCAGCTTGGCTGGAAGCCCAGATCCCAGCTTTGCTGAAAGGCAAGCAGGCTCCTGCCACTTAATCCTCTTTCCTTCACCCTTTCTCTTTTTTTTCTCCTCCCACCCTCTGAGAGCTTGCTGTCTGCCAGGCTTTGGGCACCCTCTGGTTGGAGCACATGACCTATGCTGTGGTCCTCAGTAGGAGTGATAAGCAATATCTGTGAGGGTGACAAGGTCAGGGCAGCACTTGAGATGACCCGCAGAGCAAGCACCTCAGTAAACATTGTGCCGTCTGTGTCTCACATGACTGCCTTACTCTTGGCCCTGTGCGGCAGTCCAGGCCATCTCTGGGCTCTTCATGGAATATCAGGTTCAGGGTCGGGAATTTCATACTGCACAGCTCAGAGCCCTGGGGCTTTGTGGGGGTGTATAATAGGGGCGCTATAGGTGAGATGCTGGGTTCCACCAGACCTCCATTTTTCCTGGTGAAACAGGCAGCTCCTCTTTTAAAAACCTGGTTTTTCCCATGCAGCGCCCTTCCTCTGCTCACACATGCTGGGTTTTTGTTTTTGTTTTTTTTTCCTCCTTTTTTTTTTTTTTTGAGACAGGGCCTCACTGAATAATTCAGGCTGGCCTTGAGCTCACTTCTGCACTTTTGTAGCCCAGGCTGGTCTCAAACTCACACCTATCCTCCTGCCTCAGCCTCTCAAGTGCTGGGATTATAGGCATGCGCCACCATGCCAGGCATACTGTTTTTGTTTTTTTTAAAGGGACCCCATAGATGGTGCTGCAGCTAGAATGGTCTGGAAAACCACCATGCACCAGCTCTGCCTAGCAAGGCTGCTGCACTTGTCAAACCCAGCTAGGAACTGGAGGCTGACCTGTTCTTGTGGATCTCTACTTTTCCATGTTTTCTTTCTTCTTTTTAAAAATTAGCTCAGTCTGGTGTCACTCTCTTGTAATCCCAGCACTCTGAGAGGCCAAGGCAGGAAGATCACAAATTCAAGCCCAGTCTGGGCAATTTAACAAGACCTGTCTCAAAACAAAAAGTAATAAAGGGGGAGCTGAGGAGATAGCTCAGTAGAATAAGCGCTTGCTTGGCAAGCACAAGGGCCTGAGTTTAATCCCTGGTTCCCCCTCAAAAAAATAAAATAAAATAAAATAAAACAAACAAACAAACAAACAAATAAATAAATAAATAAATAAATAAATAAATAAATACAGGGCTGGAGATATAGCTTAGTTAAAGGCCCTGGAATCAATCCCCGCCCATGCAATTATTCCCAAATAATTTTGGAACACATAAGACTTGAGATTTACAGATAGACCCTTCCAACCTTGTCAAATATTAACAACCAGAAGTTGGGCATGGTGGCACACACTTGTAATCCCTCCACTTGGGAGACTGAGGTAGGAGTGTTGCTGAGAGTTAGAGGCCAGCCAGGATTACAAAGTGAGTTCAAGGCCAACCTGAACTGCAGTGAAACCCTGTCTTAAGAATAAGAAAAAGTAATAGCCACTTTTATTCATTTCAGTTTTTTTAAGTGAACAAAACAACTAATGAGAAGGGAAACTCCTACATAAAATTTCACCCCATCACCAAACCAAAGAGCCAATTTTACAGATTAAATGTTTATCATGTCTACACATGTTTTTCAGCTTTTATTACATGTATACATATTACATAATCTTTTTTATGGGTTTATAAATCTTCCATAAAATGGCATCATTCTTTATTTAGCTTTTTACAACTTCTTTTGCTCAGCATTTTGAAGTTGATCTGTGACTTTAACTGCTTTTCTAGTATTTTGCTGTATGGCTACTTCAGTTTATCCTTTTCCATGTTAGTGAGCATTTAGATGTTTCCACGTTTTCATCATGACTGATACTGCTGCAAAGGATGTCCACACATGTGTATTTCTGTGTATGAGATGTGTCAGTTTCTCTATTGGACATGCCTGGTCCTGCACTTGCTGGTTGGAAGGAAAATGCTTATTCTACTTCAGTAGGTATTCCCAGATTGCCCATTGCAGAGGCTTATACCCATTTCTCTATACTGTGGACAGTTGGTCTTGTCACATTTTTATACTTTTGCCAGTGCGCTAGGCTGCAGGCTAGCCCTGTAGATGGATCAGGTATAATGGTTAAGAAATGGTGTTTCATCCTTGTTGATTTGCTAGTTACTACTGAGACTGAGCATATGATCAAAGACTGGGGGCCTTTCAGCTCTGTTGGTTGTCACAGGCCCAGTGACCTAGCTAACACATTGCTCTCTGTGCTTGTTCCCTGGCACACAGTACTAACCAGTTTCACATTGGGCCCTGTGTGTATTACTTTCTCAGATGCGCTGCCTGTCTTTGTCTTCCCACATTCTTGGTTTTTAATAACTTCTCAGCTCACGAGGCTCAGAAATTGATCTTAGGAGATGAAGAAGATGAATATCCTGATGTATCCAAGAAAAGTGTGACCTGGTGTGCAGAGTTGGCACTGGCAAGCTATCAAGTCATTGGCAAACATTTGCTAAACCCAAGGGGAATGACCACATCAGAGAAGTTTGTCTGAGGCTCTGTACTTTGTCTCCCTTTCACTTAGTGTTCCTTCCTTCCAGTGGTAAAGAAGTCAAAGCAAGAAGTCCTGAACAGCTTTGCAGTACATCTCATGTCACCTGAAGAAGAAGGAGGTTGTGGAATCATTCCTGAAATTAACGTTATTCTAGAATGCCAGGGTTTCCAGGGAAGGAACGGCATCCAAACTCTTCCTAAGCCTCCTCCACCTATGGAGCAGGAGCCTGAGGTCTTGAGCAGGGAAATGTCACGCTGATCCTCTGCCTCTAGTGTGAATCAGCTGAGCAAGATAATGAAAACCTCTTAGGGCCTCGAAACCTCCTAGGCAACTATAAAGAATAAATGTTCACAGAATCACCTGCTTGGATTAAGCGACTATGATGACCTCACATGGTGCCATGGGTGTACAAAAGTAGGATCCCCTGGGTGAGCAAGCCAGGACCAGCTGTGTGCTGGGATGCCCAGATAAACTGAGATGCCTTGTGTGCATCTCAAAATTTCTAATTTTACTCATGTTCCATCCTTCTTTCCCTCCTCCTCATCTTCTCCCTTTCCTGCCCCCTCCCCCCGCCTTCTTCCTTTACCTTTTTGCCTCCCACTTTCAACCTTGTTTCTTCTTTTCTTTCTCATAGCACACCAACCCCAACCGGGGCCCCCAAACATCTGAATTCTTCATGCTCCCTCACTGATATTGCTCACTCACAGCTGTACTTCTCTGCTCTGGGCCTCAGTTTCCCTTCAACAACAGAGAGGTGTCCAAAGCTGGGTAGGTATTCAAGCTCCTCCTGGCTCTGTTCTTGCTGCCAATAAGGAGACAACAGTTTGGAGATGCCTGTGCTTAAGGTTTCCAGAGGGGCCACTGCCCAACCAGTACTCCCCAAAAGCAGTTTGTATCTGAAACATTGGGCTCAATGCTACTTTGGAAGAAAAACTCAATAATTGTCCCTTGTCCACAGGCACGTTTTGTCTGAGACTTTTCACAAGATGTGGGGGATGAGTTTGGCAACGCAGGCCCTATGGCCTTATAGTATGTGTCCCCCCCCACCCCCGTGGGCTTGGTAGGTCTATAGTACTCCCAGAAGTTCTGAAACCCTGGAGGTCTGTGGATTGTTTGCCAGGCAGGTGCTGTGAGGCTGAGCTAAATTCCAGGCCTTGGATTGTTTGAACAACCCCCATATAGACACCAAGGCTCACTACAGAGCCCATCCTCACCCACCTGTTGTAAATTTCACTAATAATCTACAACCATTGTGTACTAGCTATTTGCTTGTTCCTCCATATATATAAATATATTGCTCTTGGAAAATAATTAGATCGTCCCCAATTAATGTTAGAGAGGGAAAAAAATCTGGCAGTTGTATAGAAGAAGCATAATTACTCGTTGCATTCATTTCCTGTGTTGCACGGGGGTGATGGTGGAGTTTTTTTTGCCTCACAGTGCATGCAAGGCTACAAACACATAGTCTGCACATTGGTTGGGTCTTGGGAGCCCAGTGTGAACAAAGAAAAGTGATTGAAACAGTGGGGTTGGCCTGGCCAGATACAGGTTGGTGTGAGCTCCCTGGGGTGGATATAGTTACATGCTGTGAGTGCTCTGATTCCTTCTCTTTTTTGCTATGCTTTGAGCAAGCCACTTGACCTCAGTTTCCCTCTCAATAAAAGGGGGATAATAATACATCGCTCAAAGGGTGCCTTTTAAGAATAATTGGTTGGCTTATGCAGGGCACTTTGAAGAAAATTACTATGAGGATGTTCTGTTGGGCCTGGAATTTTCCTTGGTACAGATATCAAACAGAGGAGGAAGGCAACGTTTTGATTCTGGCATTGAAGGCCTCAACATGTTCCCCAGTTCAGTTGGAAGAAAAGGGGGAGAGGGACTGTGCTCCCCGCCTGGGCCTGCCTAGGATATTAAAGGCGCAAACTGCCTTTGATGCCTGCTGCCACACTTGTTAATTTTAATAGGAAGTGAGCAGAGGCGGGAAGGCTTACCTGGCAGAAGAAAACAGGTCAAGGCTGAAGAGGGTGAATGCCAACTACATGTGGATGTTGTTTGGCTTTGAAGTCCTTGGTCCCAGTGCTGGGTTATAGCACAACTCCTAGATGTCAGCAAGGGGGATGCAGGGAACTGGGGAAAGAGAGGACCTGAAGCCCCCAAGTTTCCAGCTCAGCCAAGAGCAGACTGACTCTGTGAATTCAGGAATCACTGTAGATCTAACCAGGCCTGGGGCTGGTGAATTTCTGGGAAAACTTTGGGGATCTCAAAGTGAAGTGCAGTCAGGGGCTGTGTAGTTAAGAAAGAGGAATGGAATAGGAGCTGGGGCTGTGACTCAGGGGTACAGCACAAACCCAGCATGTGCAGGGCATGGGATTCACTCCCCACCGTGAAAGAGGAGGAGGAAAAGAAAGAGGAAGAGCAGGAAGAGGGGCCAAGAGTACAGTAGGCTGACAGTAGGTAACAGGGAGGAGTGCAAACTAAGCTCTAGTTGAGTACTGGGATTGGATTGGAAATGAGGGTCAAAAATGGCCAGATCTTCTGATTTTATAGAGAAGTTAGAGAGTTGGACCTTTTGTATGTATGGGTTTTAAGATTGATTGTAAGACATTAATCAGAATTTTAAAAATTTTTTTACATCCTCTTCCTTATGAACAAACATGTTTGTAGGCCAGAGTAGCTCACAAGGTTTCATTTTGTGAAATTTGACTTGGAAACATAAAGCCTCAGGGATATATAGTTGCTTAAAATTGATGCAGACTCTTTTTCTTTATGTATTTGGTACAGGGTCTACAGGATCTCACTATGTAGACTGGACTCATAATGATCCTCCTGTTTTTAGCTTCCCAAGTGCTGGGATTACAGGCTTGTATTACCATGCCCAGTCTCAGTCACTGTCTCAGCACACTCCAAAGTGGGACCAGCACAGCACACTGGGAATTGGACCATGGGGCCTGCATCTGCCTAACCAGGAACTTTAGTCCTCTGAGTTATCTGACTGGCCTCATGCAGATTTTTGGCTACTCCAGAGAGTCTTCAGATTGGTCCCTAGTTGGCAGCCTCAGAATTACTCAAGAGTTTAGGTCAGTGGCATAAGCCCCTGCCTGGCAAGCACAAGGTCCTGAGTTTGATCCCCAGAACCAAAAATAGATAGATACATTAAAAAATAAGATAAAAATACAAGTACAGATCTTTGGCTCATCATCCATCAAGAGCCTGCATTTCCTTTTAAGTGTGTACTTATTTAATTCTATCTAATGAGTTTATCTGTGCCTCTCAACAAACTACCAACATTTATTTATTTATTCATTTATTTTTAAATTTTTTAATTTAATTTTTTTTTCTTGTTTCAGAACTTTTGGTTGTTTATTTATTTATTTTCATGGCCGGCTCTGCCTGCCCTGAGGGCAGGGCTGGCGCAGCATGTGGTGCTGGGGATCGAACCGTAGTCTCTGCAGCTGCCTAAGCTTTCCTAAGCAGGCGTTTAGACCACTGAGCCATCCTGCCGGGCCCCCCAACTTTTAGAGATTTTGATTCAGTGAATTTGGGCTGAGACGTGGAAGAGAAGTCTTTTGAAGTTCCTTGGGTATTCTGAAAGGCAGTGAGCTTTAGGAAACAGTGACCTCATTGGGACATGCTCCTTCCACTTCTGCTGCTGCAGCTTGGCAGGGCAAGTGCTCTATCTCTGAATGGCACCCCTGATTCTGGAATCAGACTGTTGTCACCTCCTCCCTCTGCTCTCTTTATTAGTTCAGGATGAAATGTCAAATCTGTATGCCTACCTCCAGTTCAGCTTCTTTGTCCTGTCCAGGGTGGCCTTCAAGCAGGATTTTTCAACTGAAACAGGTCCAGATAGGAGACCATTGGATGCAGCAGATGTTTAGAATCCATTTAGCTCAGCACCGTTTCTTCGACCAGGTTCTGGTGACCACTTGATCAAAGAAAAGTCTCTTTCTGTGATATTTAATGCTACCATTTATTCACTGAACATTGAACACAATCCCACAAATGAACCTCAAATCTACCTCCTATCACCTGGCTCAGGCCTATCACTAGAATTCAAAATCTTCTGTTTTTATTCTTGGTCCACTCTATCTCTAGGGATAGAACACATCATAAGATCCTTTTGAGCAAAGTAGGTTAGAGAAAGGGTGTTTTTTTGCCCTAAAGTTATTTTAACTTCAAAGATGACCTTTCCTTCTGTTGAGGTTAGGCGACTGCATTGGTCTTTCTGTATCTGCTTTGGGAATTTATAGATTTAAGTCAAGCCAAGCCTCTTTTTCGTCTCCTGGAAGAAGCCTCATTTCATGGCTCTGTCATCTTGCCACTGCTTTGATCACTGCAGTGATCTGCAGTTGCCTGGCATATATACCACACTAAATGCAAGTGTCCCTTAATATCTTTCCTCTCTTTTCATCTCATGGCTCCGGAAAAATGGAACCACGTGTCTGGAAATGGTGATATAGGAGAATGAAACTCCCATCATGAAAGGTACCTGGGATGAGTTCCTGTTCCCTAAAACCAAAGAATGCACTTTAGGAACAGAGGTTACAAGCGGAATATTTATTGGAGAAAGAAAGGTTCTGTCTTAGAAGGACAGAGGGGGGGCCCAAGCAGGTTGTTCCCAGGAAGTGGTCTCTTCCAACAACTTTCGTAGAGTAAAACCAGGTGGTGAGGTGGATCTAAAGTGGTGGAGAATGTGGGACTCACTTAGGTGAGGTGGGACAAACTATGATCAACCAATGAGACTACAAGCACCATTGTTCAGGTAAAATTGAATCCAGAACTGAATGGGGAAGTGAGTCACTACACATAGCAAGTGGCATGAATGTAGAATAGGATTTTATCTAGCAGCTGGTAGAAGTTGGATTAGTGACTCTTCCTGGCTTCCTCAAGGTGATGATCCATCCCAGATGCTTATCTTTAGGGAGGTAAACATTTGTTTGATCTTTGGCTTGTAGGTCTGGCTCACAGAAGGAGCATCTGTCTTTCTCACAGTTACAATGTATCTTGTCCTCCGTGCCGTCTCCTTGAGTGCCTGGTCCTGTCTGACTGCCTATAATATTTCTATCTAATTTAGCTACTTACAACACAAGGGGCCGAGTAAATCCAAACAGAAGGCTGAGATATAGACCTCTTGATACAAGGGAATGAAACTCTCAACCCAAAAGATACCTGGGACAAGTTCATGTTCTCTAAAACAGAAGAATGAATTTTAGGAACCATGGTGGTTAAAATACAGCCGGGCATGGTGGCGCACACCTGTAATCCCAGAACTTGGGAGGCTGAGGTAGGAGGATCAGTGTGAATTCAAAACAAGCCTGGGCTACAAAAGTAAGCTCAAGACCAGCCTGAACTGCATAGCAAGATCTTGTCTCAAAAAGACAAAAAAAAAAAAAAAAAAAAAAAAAGAGCAGAGTATAGTTATTGGGGAAAAGCTAGCTTCTATAGGAGGACAGAAGGGGACACGAGTGGGTTGCTTAGGAATCTGCTTATTCTAGGGAATTTTATAGGGCAAAACGATGAGATTAGGCAGATCTAAGCTACAAAACCTAGAAGCTAGCACATGAGATGGGATAAACTCTAGTCCACCAGTAGAACTATGGATAAAATTGATTAAATTGAGAACGAAATGGAGAAGCAAGTCATATAGCAAGTGGGCATGAGTGTAGAACAGGAGCTTTTCCTGTCGGAGTTGGATTGGTGACTCTTGATGGCTTCCACAAGGTGATAATCAATCCTAGAAGCTTATCTTTAGGGAGGTAAACACTCGGTTTGATCTTTTGTCTTGAGGTCTGGCCCACTGCAGGAGCTGTCTCTTCCATAGGTGCAGGATCATCTTGTCTTCCATATTGTCTCCTTTAGGGCCTAGCCCTGTCTGACTGCCTATAGTATTTCTAACTCAACTGCCTACAACTCTCTGACCATACCTGACAGAAGACAGGCTGACTGGTCACATCTTGCTGTGTCAATGTCCACGGCTTGGCAGGCTTTCACTCAGGCATTCTTTCCTCAAGGATTTACCAAGTTCTTAACAGATGTCAGGGTCTAGGATGTCTGATGCACATGCCGCCACAAGTCTCTTGCCTCCTGGCCTTTATCTAACAGGGGAAATGAAAGACAAAGGAACAATCACGCTTGTAAATAGCCAAAGTTGTGATATCCTGAAGATAACTGCAGGACATTGAAGAGAAACCTAATTCACACAAAAGAGGCAATTTTTCAGCTCAGATCTATGGAAGGAAGTGTTCTAGGCAGAAGGCACAGCATATTCAAGGGCCTTATGGCTGAAGAGTATGGGTTGAGAAACTGAGGGAAGGCCTGCCTAGCTAGAGGTCATAAGGAAAGGGGAAGAGGTAAGTCAAGACAGTTTAGCAGGTTTCATCAAGGAATAAAGTGAGCCAGATCAGAGACAAAAGAAAGCAGTGGGGATTGTCAGAACTGGCTAAAATATATTCTGAGTAAGTAAGGGAGGCAGCTCTTGCTCCACTCCAGCCAGGTTTATACATTGAGGCCAACATTGCCAGACTTTATTCAAGAAAGCCCCCAAAGATTTTACAAAAAATCTCTGATTAAAAAAAAATTTTAGATCCTTATGACACACATTTGGTGGCCCGAGTGCTGTCGCTTTGCAGCCCCTAGGCTGGGTAAGTCCATAGTAGTAAAGCTAGGAATTACACAGCCGAGAGTCTCTCTTATGAAAGTAAACTGAGACCCCACATATTCTCTGCTTCCAACTCTTGCTTGTCTTGGAGCTTTCTAAAAGAACAAAAGGCCTTTCAGGTTGATTTTCTTTTCAGGCCCCAGGCAACCTTTAACAGTGGAGCCCAGTTTCCTAATTTGTAACTCCAAGTGTTGAAGCCAAATTGGGCATGGCCTAGGGCTACAGTGTGTGGGGTAATTGGTTTGAAAATGACTTTGAAGGTTCTGAAAACAGAAAAGGGAAGCTCAGAAAACTTCAAGGGGCTCTTTCTTAAAACTCACCACCAGTTCTGACCCATCCCACCCATCACATGGGAAGTTACAGTAGGTGGCTGCTCTCTGCTAGGGAATTCAGGGAGCACACTGCATCGGCCTAGATTTCCCACCAACCAGCCCTTTCCTCCTCCAGAGGTGCAGCTCTAGAAATGCATCCTCAGGGCCAGCCAGATAGCTCAGTGGACTACAGCACCTGCTTAGGCAGAATGCAGGGACTGGAGTTTGATCCCTGTTGTTCCATGCCAGTCCTGCCCCTGGGGCACACTGAGAGGGTGATAGAGACTGAGCGTGATGGCATGTGTCTATAATCCCAGCACTTAGGAGACTGAAAACAGAAGAATCCCTGAGTCCGATCTGTGTAGTGAGACCCTGTAGACCCTATACTAAATACATTTTTCAAAAAGAGGAAAGAAAGAAATGCATCCTCATAGAGTTTACATCCTAGCAAGGAAAATAAGATAGGGAGTCTGACATTACATGTGCATGTATTGCAAGACACACCTTGGAGGGGGTTCTAAGGCACAGATTCAGGATCCCCTCTTATTACAAGTAGGATCCCCTCCTATTACAAGTAAGTGATGCTTCAGCTGAAACTTGAGACCTGAGCAGCAGGAAGGTTAGGTTGATGTTTCAGGTAGCAGGAGCTCTTAGCACCTGGAGGCAGTGGAGGGCGGTTGATGTATTCACAGACTCATGATGTTCAAACTGGCCAAGGCTAGAAGCCTGAGTCAAAATGGTGAATTTGTACTTAGATGGATAGTGGCCCCTATCTGTGAAGATCAAAGGAAAAAAAATTCCATTTCTAAAATCAACATCTGCACAAAGCTGGGTCAGCATCTACATGAGCTGGGATAGGAAGAACTGAAGCCCTGTGCTTGCCTACTAATGAGGCAAGGACGCCCATCACTCATTAATGAGGGCTGACCTCCAGAGTTCTCAAGATGCCAGCTTTTGTCCAAGTCTTTAGAGAACGCTGAGCAGGTTTCTGGAATGAACATGGCACAAAAGGATCTTTCAGGGCCGCCTGCTGAATAGTGTTTTGTTCCCCTTGAAACCTTTAAAGATGTGGAGGAAAAACACAAGTGCATAAGATCTAAATTCTGTTTCTCCTCATGGGCAGGTCTATCTGGGGACAAGGAAGCTCCCCAGGCCTGAGCTGGGTCCTAGACTCAGCATCTATGGTGCATGGACACCCTCTTGTTTATAGATAGAAGACTTAAAAGAAGACTGGTCTTGTTGGGCATGATGGGACACAGCGTAGTCAAATGCCCTGGAAGACGCAGATCCTGCTCTGTACAGCACTCAGAGCCTCAGGGAGGGCCCGGCCTGGGATGAAAGCCAAGGCTTTTCCAGGGAAGGGCTGAGTTCATGTAAGTGCAGAAGGAGGTTATAGAGGGAAAAATAATGCAAATGCCTTTTATAGCAAATGACATTATATTTACCTATATTTATAGATAAATGCATTTCTAGAAATGCAAATGAAGACAATCTGATAGTTTTCAAAAAATCTCTGCGATAGGCAGAGATCCAAACATGTGAAGCACACTGCCTGTGTGGGGAGGATGTGGGGAAGCCAGGTGTGCTCAGACACGAATGCACCCAAATGTGAGAGGCCCAGGGACCTGCTGTAAGCAGCCCTGTAGGTGGGTGGGAGATTGTCCTGGACGCTTATGGACACTGTGCAGAATGAATCAGCTGCCACTTGTTACAATCTTATTGCAAGAGATTGTAAAAAGCTTAACTGTCGGTGACAATAGAAATGGAGTCTATGAATTATATGTCAATGCAGTGGAATTCTAGGCAGCCTTTTAGAATACCTGCTATCAGATGGGCTTGGTGGCCCACACCTGTAATCCCAGTATTTGGGAGGCTGAGGCAGGAGAATTGTTGCAAGTTTGAGACCAGCCTGGGTTATAATGTGAACCTAAGGCCAGCCTGAACTGCACAGTGAGACCCTGTCTCAAAAAGACAAAGACAAAAGAAACACACACACACACACACCAGGGTATCTCTGTATGTACCCATAGGGAAGGATCATGAAAGTAAAATATTAACTGGGAAAAGCAGGTAGAGATTGTGTGGATCAAGGTACCAACATTTGTGGATGGAGAAATGGAGAGAGGAAATGCGATCGCTCATGTTTATTTACGAACAGAAAACATCTATGGAGCCAGGCATCAGCAGTTACCTCTGTCAGGACTGGGGAATTTATTCAGTGAGGAAAGAGATTTATACTCTGGAAACTTATTTTAGCTGAGATGATGATGAAGATGATTGTCATTATTATTATTACTGTTAGTGTTGGAAATTGCATGCAGTCCCTTAAGGCTGATAAACATACTCTAACTCTCAGCTACACCCAAGTCCCAGTATTTGGATTTTTCCTCTCAAATATTTGGATTACTTTTTCTTTTTGTGTGTGTGGCCGGATCAGCTTACCTTGGGGCCAGGGCTGGAGTGGTATATAGTGCTGGGGAATTGAACCACAGTCTCCGCACTTACCTAAGCTTGCCTAAGCAGGAGCTATACGTATGTATGTGTGTATGTATGTAAGTTACGACCAGCTCAACCTGCCCTGGAAGTGGGGCTGGCACAGAATGTGGTGCTGGAGATCAAACCATGGTCCCTGTGGTTGCCTAAGCAGGTGCTTTAACTGCTGAGCTATCTCACCATCCCTGGATTACTTTTTCAAAAGGAAAGTGAGAGAAGATAAAAAAGACATGAAGAAAAGCACAATGAAGACTTAACACTCAGAAATAAACACTAATTAAATTTTAGCTCACACTTTTCTATTGTTTTAAAATTAATATTAAACTTAAAGAAAAGTTGCAGCAATACAGCAGAGAACGTGAGTGCTCAGGTGAACTCTCCGCTCAGATGTGCGTTTTCTCCATCAGCTTTCTTATATTTTCCACCTCTCCCTTCTCACACACAGGCTGAGGGCCCTGATCTGAAATGCTTGGGATCACAAGTGTTTGAAAGTTTGGCTTGGGGGCGATTTGCATATGCATAATGAGATATCTTGGGGGTGAGACCCTAATCCAGACATTTATTTATGTTCCATGTACACCTTATGTACATAGCTTGATGGTCATTTTGTGCAAAATTTTAGTGTGTCTGTGTTGTGAGTTCCATCCAACGCATGAGGTCAGATGTTGGACTTCGCATTTATGGTGTTATGTGACACTCAAAAGTTTCAGATTTAAAAAAAAAAAAAAGTTTCAGATTTATAGAATGGGCATGGTGGCATGCACCTGTAATCCCAGTGCTTGGGAGGCTGAAAACAGGATTACTACAAGTCAGATCTATATAGTGAGACTTTGTAGACCCTGTACTAAATGGAAAATAATAAAAAAAGTTTCAGATTTAGATAGAGAATTTTAGATTTCAGGTTTGCAGATTGTGTGCGCATGTGCATGCACCTGCACACACGTGTGTATATGCATATATATATATATATATATATATATATATATGTTATAGTTTGCTTCTAGTTGTCCCCCCAAAGCCTCATGCAGTCATGGGGTGGGGGCTTCTAGAGTTTGAGATTAACTCATGATCCAATGGGATTATGGGTGATCCAAGGCTGGGATTATGAGTCATAGTACTGCTGGGATTATGAATGTGAGTGTTACAGAGAGCCTGAATGTAATATAAGAGAGATAGAGAGACAGACTATCTCTCTGTTGCCATTATTGCTGTTACTCCTCCATTTTGTTCTTGCTCTTTGCTGCCACTGTGAATGGTTGCTCTCTGCCCTGTGCCACTCTGTCTTGGAGCCAGCTGAGTATGGACTGAAACCTCAAGTAACTGTTAGCTAAATAAACCTTTCCTTCCTTCATTTTGGGTATTGGATATTTGGCCCAGCAATGAGAGAAGAGTAACTGAGACTATACATATACATATACATATACATATATGTAAATGTACAGGTGTATAGATCTTTTTTCTCCCTTTAACCTGAGAGTAAATTTCCCCATTACTACTACATATTTCATTATGTATTTCCTGAAAAAGAGGATATTAATTTTCCTAAATATTGGTAAGGAAAGAAAAAAAATTTAGAGTTCTTATATTAGGGAGACTATACGATATTTACACATATAGGTCTGGTTTATTTCACTAATGAGTAAATGTTCAATATACATCCATTTATATATGAAGTCTTCCAGTGTATCATTTTTTATAGTTGAGTAATATTCCATTGTATGAAAATACCACATTTTTTTCAACCATTCTTCAAATGATGGGCATTTTGGTTGTTTCCAAGATTTGGCTATTACAAATTGAGCAGCTACAAACATAGGTACACAGATATCGCTATGGTATGATGTTTTCAGTTCTTCTGGGAAAATTCCCAGTAGGGGGATAGCTGGATTGAATGGGATTTCCAGTTCTAGTTTTTTAAGGATCCTGCACACTTCTTTCCATAGTGGTTGCACCAATCTGCATTCCCACCAGCAGCGGAGAAGGATTCCTCTTTCCCTACGGCCTCTCCAGCATTTATTGCTGATTGATGTCTTTTTGATACCATCTCACCCCATTCTTTCTGGGGTGAGATGGTATCAAAGTGTTATTTTGATTTGCATTTCACGGATGGCTAGTGATGTGGAGCATTTCTTCATGTATTTATAGGCTTGCTGAATTTCTTTCTCTGAGAGTGGGTGTTCATCTCAGATGCCCATTTCTGGATTGGGTCTTTGAATTTTGGAATCCTAATGGTTTTCAGTTCTTTGTAGATTCTAGATAGAAGACCTTTGTCTGAATACTTATAAGTTAAGATCTTTTCAAAATTTGTGGGTTGTCTTTTCACTCTGTTGGCAATTTCCTTTGATGTGCTAAAACTTCTTAGCCAGAGGAGGTCTTACCTATGTCTATTAATCTAAACTGGTCCAATGATGAAAATATGTAATATAACCATTGTTAAATTTTAAAAAAACATATATTTATTAAAAAAATAAAAGACAATAAAATTTTTCCTAAATATAATGTATTTAATAGTAGGATTTTAATGGTAACATGATATTATTTTTAGTCTGTAGGTGTTATCTAAATTTCAGCAATTGTCTTTTTTTTCACAAATAGGACTTTTATTTATCGCTATTAAAAATCTAGATCTTAAAAAGACTCTTGGACTGGTGGTTCATATCCATCAGCTCATTCAGCTTTAGCTCCAACATTTAGTTGTCATTTTTTGTATTCTTCTTTCATGGGAAACAATTCTTTTTTTTTTTTTTTTTTTTTTTTTTTTTTTTTTTTTTTTTTTTTTTTTTTT